>QKMV01000289.1:1011-25343 GCA_003287335.1 Lednia tumana
ATATCCCACCGATGCATTGGTGAATGCAGTTGTAAATGCAGTTGCATCGAAGGCATGATATCCCACCGATGCATTGGTGAATGCAGTTGTAAATGCAGTTGCATCGAAGGCATGATATCCCACCGATGCATTGGAAATCGTGACTCGCTCGGGCTCAGACAACAGTAGCTCATACGGCTAGAGCGGCCATACATCACGATTGCAACACAAGACAAGGCACACATTCGATCGAAATTAACATCCACAGCGTTAAGTTTATACTTTGCTTTGCCAACCTTTTGAGGGACAAAGTTTTTATTCGTTGGCTGGCTACAAGCCACGAAGGAGTTGAAGACACCTGAGTTCCAAATCTCGATACCAATGTTCCCCAAGATTTTTTTAAGAACGTGGACAAGTCCATCTGGTTAAAAACGGATCAGGTACTTGAATAAGAATGTGGTATAGAGATAAGCTCACACCAGAGCTAAGCCAGACTCTAATATCAAGGTAAAGCCTAAAATTTTCAGACGGAATCCCATCGGGTGGAAGCATGATCCGCCCAATTCGGTTTAATATAGAGGAAAGTTCAAAAAGCCAAACTTTCCACGTCTTAAGAGAGCTAAGCCCTTATGTCAAAAAAAAGGTCAAGTTTTTAGGCAAAGCTCATCAGGTGGAACCATGTGAGGGAAATTCCCAACATAAAACCCAAATTTAAGAGGCAAGCCTAAATTAAAAAGCGAAGCTTAGAATCACTGAGCCGAAAGTGCAAGGCAAAGAACAAATTTCGTGGTAGAGCCACAAATGTATATCCGCCTAGGTAAGTGTACTTATTACGTGCGATTCCAACAAACCGAGTACCCCTGGCAACCATCCCTCCTGCAGACCAATTGAGGAATTGGTCTCTCACGATTATTCCAGACGAGTAGTGTATTACACCAACATTTTTGTTAGCTTACCACACGAGGAGACAGAAGTAGTGGTGTCAGCTGTAAAAAACTCGCTGAATTAATTCAGCAAGATATAACTTTACTGGCGATACTAATTGCATTTTAGAGCGATATTTCTCGTATTTATTGTGATCATTTCAACGAAAACTTGTATTTAACAAGTATTGATTAGCGTGGAAATACAAAAAAAAAACAGCACATATTAGGAACCAAATAGTTTTAGCATGTTTACAGTAGTGCACTATTGCAATAGCAAGCTTCAAATTTATCCGTTTAGGCATTGGAAACCTTATTGTACCAAGGCAGTAAATGCTGGCCTGGATAGCTTCTCCATCACAGCGCACGACCGTCTCAGATTGCTTGGGTCGACTCCCTTTCACTTTCCTAGTCTCTCATATAAATATTATCCAATTATTATATATAGCTATGATCCTAAAGTATTATCTTCGGGGCTGGTCCTGAATAAAATCAGCAAGAAAAGTTGAAAACTCGAAATTCTATGATTATTATACCTGTGTAATAATCATTAAAAATGCATATCTCTCTTAGCTGTTCATACTATAATCGGCCCTCTCCTTTCCCACTTTGGTAGATATTCAAGCAAGCGAGCGAAGCGTCTGCACCAACTAATTGTATGGAACATTCTCTGTTTTTTTTTTTTGTCTATTTGTGAACGCTCTAAAGCCCAAACGAAAGGTCCTAACGACTTGAAATTTGTACCATCATTGACAATGGTTGCAGAGCAGAATTTTATAGGAAACCGTAATTTGAGTGTTATTTTCACTCAAATTTGGTTCAAAATAGATTTTTTTCTCTAGACTAGAAAAGGCAGCCCCTAGATCCTGTTGAACCAAAATCTACCTTCTCACTTTAACGATTGTTTCATGTCGTCTTTTGGAAAAATCAGCCCATCGTTTTTTTCAAATAAAAAAGCATTGGCATTTTGGGAAAGTACCATAAGTATAAGATGAGACCACAGCTTCCTAGATCGGCTCGCTTGAGGGAGCGAGAACGGACGAGCCGGTCTACGAAGATGTGAATGAGACATGTGCAGTTTTCTAATGGAAATTCTTTGCTAGTGTCAACAGGTCAAAGTCTTCTGGATTAAAAAAAGTGGATTAAAGGAGATCAACTTTGCTGAAGTTTGAAGTGTGGAAGCAAGGTTTGTCTGAAAGAGCAGTAAATACTTCAAAAAATAACTTTGAGATCTAAAATGTATGTTCGCATATGATTTGCATAGTCGCTCGCTCATCAACGCATACATCACAAGCTCATAAAGTTTCTTATAGTATATTATTGTGTCCAAATTATCTTTGATTTAAACCAGGTATGTGTATAAAGCGGGATTAAAGCGCCAACTAGTACCCATGTTGGCAACACTGTAATCTGCTTAGAGTAATGGCTGACAGACGCAGGGCTTGCGAGAGGTCTTGACTAAAATTGTTAATAACTAACGTTTTGATCAGTTTCCTCTCACACTGGGCTCCGCGCTACCCACCGAAAGACTAGAGCTTATAGTGAGAGCTTTCGAATAGACATCCTTCAAAATGGGCAGATCAAGAACGAGAAGCAAATCTCCGAAACGGCGTCACAAGGCGAAACACGCACACAAGAGGTCTAAGTCGAGAGACAGAAACACGAGCCACAGCAGTAAACACGCGGAAAAATCTCGAGAACGAAATGTCAAATCAAGGTACTAGGTATTTCGATCACATTTTCTCAATTAATGTGTGCAAAACTGACTTATCTTTTAACTTTTTATGCACAGAATACTCATTTCAGACACTTATCTCTACTAGGTACCTAACTCAGAAGTAGGTACCTACCTACGTACATGTTAGTTATTTTCTCTGACTGATATAGTGCCAGATTGGGTGAAGAAAGAATGGTTTATAAATTTTGATCATCATTGCACTTAAGCACTAGCCAGGTTTATTAAGTAATAAGTATAATACTATAGCTCCCAACGATAGAAGCAAAGGTACTGCACAGTAGGTAACTACCTACTGCCTTGCTAAGTAGACATCCACACCTACCTATGTATATATAAAGAAGAGCACTGCTGAGTGAGAGTGACTCGACTACAGTTGGACTATTTTGCGTTGCGCAGAAAACGCTCACATTCCGAGTCGTCTTATAGTTCATCCGAGGGCTCGGACGACGCGTTACGGATCGTTGGGCGTAAGAGGACCTACCACGACCGGAAGATGGACGAGGTGGAGAGACTGGCAGAGATGGAGAGGCAAAGGTACATACTGAAATGTTTTACGACATGCAATTCCCTCACAATCTACCTACTCACATTCTCTCTGAGGGACAACAATACATTAAGGTGAAAATATTTCGTCAGAGACAAAACAAACAAAACAAATGAAACGAGCATGGCAAACAGGTACTTACAGATACTGCAATTTTGCAATCGGGAAAACCCAGCAACTTGCTATCGTGGTTGTAGTTTTCCACGATTTCCCACTCGACCGTTGAAGGCAGATACACTAGGATAGTTCCTCAGCCTCAGGGCATGGTGTATGTATCTACATGTATTCCACATGTCACCGGGCCGTACCGAATGGCCTACGAATAAATCAATCAACCAGTTCCTATACTAGCTCCAGGCACTCGAGGACAAGTTGAAACGAACATTTGTCGTGATTGTGTGCCATGCAGGAGGCAGCGGGAACAAGAGCAGCGGGTAGTGGAGGAGGAGACGGCCAAGCGGATCGAGGAGCTCGTGAAGAAGCGAGTGGAGGAAGAGCTGGAGAAACGGAAAGATGAGATCGAGGAGGAGGTCTTGCGGCGCGTCGAGGAGGCCAAGGCCATCATGGAGCGGCAGATGATGGCGGAGATGGAGCGGCGCCGCCAGGCGCAGCTGCAGGAGGAGAGTCGCCGACAGGTAAGACCCGTGCCAGCCGGAGGGGGGACGCTCCCGTCAGGTTGCCGCGACGACCGCGGCCCACGCAAGCGTAGGTTGCCGAGGCTGACAGTCAGACGAGGGGTGGGGCGGCGGTGAGTTGCGAAAGTTAGTGCGGATTCATGTTTGCCCTTGAGGTCTTGTACTTATAAGTGCGCAGGAAGTAAACACTATTGCTGAAAATCGCTTGAGCATGTATTGACCAATCTAACCGGACATTCTCTAGTTTTTCTGTTGTATTCCTTATAATACTAGGTAGGTAGATTGAAACATGTACTGACGGCTGGATTCTTAGTAGCTACGAACTTAGCGCAGGGTGTCCTAACTACTTAAAAATGTGATAAAGTATGATACTTTCAGAACTCATGATGAAAACAAAAATATTATGGTAGTATTCGTTGATCGTGATAATAACTGCAGTTTGGTCTTGTATAGTTAGAAAAAGCATGCTAGAAAATGTTGGTCTCTGAATGAACTACGGCTGGCGAGAAATGTGTAGCATCCTGAAATTTTAACAACACTTAGACAATGATGACATCCCTCCCTAGTTGCCTATTTAGGTAACCAAGGATCCAAGTCAGGGCTTGGGCAATATACAGCTATTACCCTCCGTATTTTCAGGTTGGCTAAAATTGAATAATTTGAAATGGTCTATTTGCTCCAGCGACTATTCATCAGTGTGAAAATCCACCTGCGTAACCATGAGTTTCAAGCCTCGCTTGGCATTATGGATGCTTTGGTGGCTGCAATCATCGACACCCCGTCTCATGTCTTGCTCGTTAGCCAAGCAATTACTTGATTGCACTGGGCCTCCGCATTGCACACTTGACGGGTCTGAAGCTGGGCAGACATGCTGACGCCACCAGTTTCATCACCCTTTGCCATAACATCCTTCATTGCCGTGCCTTCTACACCCAACACCTCCTTTACCTCACGATGAAACTGGTGAGAATAGCAGGCAGTCTCGTGAGGCTTCACGAAGATAGCCCGTCGCCAAGCAAATTATTTCACAACAATTCTGTGTAAATAATTATGCATTTATTCAAATGGCAGGTTATTCTAGCCCACCAACTACAGTATTCGTCGGATAGGTATGGGATCGTTGTTAGGTTAGGTAGCCGCTTGAATCAGATTGTAGAAGATTTGTATTCTTCAAGGGTTTGTTAATGGGTTTTGTACACCATCCTCGAAGGTTGGGATAACTGAGTAAATGATCCATGGCATTAAGGCAACCAAGAGATAATTTATTCAAAACATTTGATGGTGCAAGCTGAGCTCACAAAAAAATCGGAATACTCATCCCATTAAGTTCCTATCACTGATTCTGTTTCATAACCTCAAAAACACAGACACTTTCTCCCTCATGACAAACCTGTTTGTGTCTGTCTTAAAGTAACAGACTTTGCTTTTTCAAGTTTGACGTTTCTCATTCACTGCGATCTGAATGTTCTATTCGGCTCAGGCAATCAATTTTGGCTCCAGAGTTCATTTGCCTCCAGTGCCTAACATTTTGGAGGCAAGATGGTGCAAAGAAACATTTGCGCTTCAAAAGAATTTCGACCCGGGTTGAGCAGGGACATCAAATGGCACAGCTGATTTAAATTAGTAGGCTTCCTGAACAATCTCACAATTTCTTGAATAATAAATCAACGTTCAAAGCTTCATTCCTTTCTCTTGAAGCAAGAAGGAATTTTTAAGTTATGCATTTATGTGCTATTTTTCCAAGAATGTCCTGAAAGTCAATTCTAAGATGAGAATATGAGCAGTTTCATATCTCGTTGTCTTTATTTACTTGTTTGTTCATTCTTCATAGAGTTGTTTTTTATCTGCTTCAGAATCAAGAGTACCTACCTGCAAAAAAGTTTAATTTATAAATGACTAATAGACTGACAATTGGCCACATCATGCGTGAAGTAGTGGTTATTTGCTTACAGTCAATCTGAGTCCGAGGCGAATGAAATGATTGATGATCACAGAAAACCACATAAGAGTTGTAATAAATGAAAAATCTAGCCTGAAGAGTAGGTTAACGTGTAAAACAGATTGATTGGAATACTTAGGTTCATTCTCTTCCTTTCTTATCACTTTTAAAGCAAAGAAAATTTGTGCATCATGTGTCATCTTCTTTCTTCCATCCTTTCTTCCACTCACTATTTTCTCTAAACAATCAGAGTACACCTTCAAAGTAGACCTTATCTTGCTAACTAGTACTACTACCTAGCATGTTTAGGTAAATCCAAGCCTTAGGTAGAGGAAAGCACAATTGCTAGGTGTAGGTACAGGTTGCCAGATGGCTAGCAGAGTTGCCTGCTGTGTGAAGCAAAGGAGGTTTCCCAGAAGTAGGAAGGAGAGCAGCATTGCCAGATGTGGGAAGGAAAGCTGGGATTTTAATGCAGTGAGAAGAAAGCCGTCCGGGCGCGGTAGGACTATGAATGCGTTTGAGAGGCAGCGTTTACAGTTGCCGCGGCGACGGAGAAGATGAGAATTGTGTCGATCGGGGGCCACCGCTCGAAAAGGTATTATCCACCATTTTTATACTTTTATGTCACTATACTACATCTTTGTTCTTGCGTTTTTTACAAATATTTATTTTCATCTTAGTTTTGTATTTGAGATGATGTTACACATTTTGTTTTTGCAGGGTTGCCACGTAGTGCTTTAGGTATGTTTTCATTTCTGTTTTTTTTTTTACGGAAAAGTCAGCCGTGATGACTGGCTTGTGAACTGCAGGTTTTCCCTCTTTTATTTACAGCCACCTTGCGTTGACATCCGTTGGGCCGTGGGGATACCACCGATCATTGACAAGCGTCTGTTTTCCAGATGCCGATGCCAGACGACAGTCCTGATTCTTGTCGGCTGCACTCCAGGCCCACTAGGGCAACTAATACATTGCTTCTCAAATGCACCTCTTGTGTGTTCTCTGCAGCGGTTATTCTGGAAGTGGTGAAGTGTGAAAGAGAGCCGTGAAAAGCGGCTTGCGTAGATCGTTTGCCCGCACAGCGTTGTGTTTCAGTGCTTGCAATCAACGAGTCAAAATGTGACTTCACTGGCGTATACTCGTACGGTTTGACGGTTGAATCTACAGAGACAGCAATCTTGAGTTGCTGCTTATTGATTTGAGCTGACCAGAGATGTTTTCAAACTGGTGACGAAATCCATAAATTTTCATGTTTTTCCTCGATTGTGTTCACGAAAAGTCCAAAACTGTATTTTTTATCACGTTTGTGAAATCAAGTCTTAAAAGATAGGTACCAGATCAATGCTGAAACAGCCAATGATTGTCAGGTATTTTTCATCGATCACTTGACTCCTTGATTGCGTTCACAATTACCCGCGTAACAAGCAATACCTTACTTTAGTGATACTTTAATTTTGACTACCCCTTTTTGTGTTCGTACGCAGACACTTAATTTACCGATGACTTTTTCTGTTCCGATGGCAGATTATTAGTGCTTTCCGCTAACAAATGTGTCGGCACTCAATTTGCCGAAGGGACCCCAATGCAAGCGTGGCAGGTGTCTGCAGTGAAGTGGCGGCTGATATGATTGCTTGCTCTTGTAGGAAGAAGAGTTGAGGAAGCGCGAACAGCTGGAGCTGATCATGGCAGAAAACACGCGCAAAATCGAGGAGGCCCACAAGAAACTAGTGAGTCCATCAATTACTGTACTGCACTACTACAATTCCACTAGCATTGTTTGAATTGCTAGTTCCGCTTAATTTAAAAATTTTAAAAATTTAGTTTTACCATTAATTTTATTATTTAATTAGCTTTGCAGTCAAACTGTTACTTATAGAGGAATGAGCAATTGATTTAAAACATTGAGCCGATCCTAAGTGTGTGAACTCGGAGACTTGCGGCCTGGGAACACTGAGAAAAGTGATGAACAATATTTGATGATAAACACAATAATTGAAGAATGATCAGCATATTAATAACTAACAACCAAGGGATTAGGTTTATAGTTACACCACCTTTACTAGGGGAGCATACCTTTCCACCAGGGGCACTAGTGCAGTTGACATAGGGAGGTATGAATTTGTAAGTGTAATGAAATATGCTTTCTCACAGCATAAACTCTATATACATAACACAAATGAAAATTCTTCCTGTCAGAAAGAATAATTAGAAAAGTTTTGAGACTAATCAATGGTTCCACCACTGTACTGTCTATAACTTTCAGGCCAGTGTCTTCAAACTGGCTATTCAGGCTGTGCTTACCTATTGGAAACCAAATCATCAAGTATCAATACTACATTTTTATGACTCATGTCTTCTGTCTAATTTCGGCACTAGTTTAACAAAAAACTGTTAATAACTGGGATAAACTGCTGAAAACTTCTAACAAACAAACTGCAAACGTTTCGCTAACTTTGCTGAAAGCTTCTTCTGGGCTTCTTCTTCTTGCCCAGAAGAAGCTTTCAGCAAAGTTAGCAAATCGTTGGCAGTTTGTTTGTTAGAAGTTTTCAGCAGTTTAACCCAGTTATTAACAGTTTTTTTTTTTTAAATTATCAATACTCTACATGGATGCCAGGATATAATGCCTGCCTTTGTGGAAATATTTTATTTGTTGCATGAACTAGACACGCTGTTTTTGATTTCTATTAGTAAGTTATCAGAATAAAAGGTAATTGGGCAGAAATAGCGGTACGTCAGGTAAATGACAAGCCAACAGAAAGAACTTCCAAAGCAAGGCACTTCCAATATCATTACATGTTCCTGGAATAAAGTAATGTTACATTTTAAAGTTCCTGCGCCAAAGAGGACTGAATTTCTGCAAATAGTTGAAGAAAGGAACATGTTGCTTATGTTCCCTTCCTGCTCCACACTGGCATAGCGATGACGAATGGGATGCTTGCAGGCGGAAGATCGTCTGGCGATGGTGGAGGAGCAGCGGCTGATGGAGGAAGAGCGGCAAAAGCTCAAGCGCGAGCATGAAAAGCGCGTCAAGGACGAGCAGAAGAAGATCCTCGGGAAGAACAACTCGCGGCCCAAGCTATCCTTCTCGCTCAAGCCTTCCGTTTAGCTGACCCCTCCCATTTCTCTCCCCTGTAAATAGCGTTCTTCCTCCTCACCGCAGGCTTACCTCCGAGAAATTGAAAGGACAAACGTCTTGTCTCATCGCTGCGACAACAAGCAGGTTGTCAGCTAGAATAAGTAAAATGTTTTTTGGGCAATTTTTTTTTTTAATTTCAAGGTGCCCATGTTCATTGTCTTTGGGGACTTGTGATGGCAAGCGAAACTGGAGCTTGGTTTATGATGGATGTGGGGCTCTATTCTTTGTGACCAAGGGCTGAGCATGATATTGATAACCATGCCGAACGTAGGTGTACATATTTATTGACCCTGTACTGCACAGTTTCCATTCTCATTAAAACAATGAAAAGTGTGCATTGGCGGGGATTTCAGATTAGGTTTCTGTACGGTTAACACTATCAGCATTTGCTTATAATAGGAAGAGCTCTACCCCATAATAAACGAGGCCGGAGATCACTTGAACATGAAGATCTCTTAAAGCTTGATATTACTATGCGTCTTTTTTATGCTTTTGGTTTACGATTTAATGTCTGCAATAAAATTGACAGGCAGATACTAGTTCTGGTTTCTGAGCCATTATCACCTTCAAACTGAAAGCATTGTCTTGTCACTTTTTGATGAGTACATCAGCTTTAAATGAATAACCAAAAATCAATATACTGGCCGACAATTAATTTAATTGATTTGATTTATTTATACATTTTTTATTCATTTACCTCGATTAAAATAGGCCAAATATCAGTGATGAGAGACCATACTTTATCAATCGAGTAAGATGCTTTAATATTACATGGTACGTCAATTGTTGATCAGTAGTTGGTAAGCACTGTCTTAATATATTACCTGAAATTTGGCAAATATCTGAACGAAAGGGCGCTGATTTGTGACAGTTTCCGAGCTGGTTTTTGCAGCGAGCTCCCATAGCCCACTTGTTTCCGTTTTGTAACGAGATACTGTATCTGTCTTTACATTTAATATACCTAGGGAACTAGTTTAGAAGATTAAATGTTGATCTACACCTGAATTTTTTGTAAATTCCATTTCACAACCAGTTTCCTACCATAGTCGTTCTGTTCTTTACGAAGGTTTGGAGCCATGCCCTGTGAACCAAGACCCAAACAAACGAGAACAAATATTGGCAAATTTTGAAGCCACTAGGGAATTGATTTAAATTAAACGTTTTGCTATAATTTCAATCTTCTTGCTCTGATCTCTGAAAAACACAGAGTAGTTTTAAAATACTGGATGGCATCATGGCAAAATGTTTAATTTAAACCAGTGAAAATTGCATTGGCACAGAAGCATGCTTGTCCATAGTCATAGAGAAGGGTTCTGGGAAAAACACCTCATCCGTCCAGTCAATCTCAGTTTTCTATCACTGTCTCAGAGTGGCCACTCTAGCAGCCCTGTAGCAGCGGCCTTTTCAGGTTCACCTTAAAAGTTCCTTGCAACGTGCGTTCCACGTACATTGGTAAGAAGAAAAACTTTCATGGGTTTTTCAAATGATAACACTCTCTGCAATTAGTGTTCGAAGAATGAATAAACCAACGTTATAAAATTATTTTAGCATTTCCCTTTTCTTTCTGCATGTATGGTTACACGATTTATTCCTTTCAACATTTGGTTGGTTCAAAGTATACTTTTTGTGTCTTGGAAAGGGGCGTGCTGGCAACACTGTAAATCATTTCACAAGTTAGCTTGCATGTGGACTTGGATGTGGGTGTTTAGAACTGTTTTGTTCGTGTAACTGCGACAAAGTTACTTCTGTTATTCACTCGTCATGCCGAAGGTAGTTTCCAGGAGTATAGTGTGTTCGGACACGAAAGACCAAGAGGAATACAGCGAGGAAAAGCCCCTTCACATATACTATTGCCTTTGCGGGCAAATGACACTAATTTTAGGTTAGTCAAGCTGCATTATTATTTATTTTCTACCTACTCATCCATAGCAGAGATTACCATATATTAAAAATAGCCTAGCTTCTTGCTGGAGGTTACTTCAAATTAAATACTATATTTGCGATGTTAGTTTTACTTCAGTGTTTATCATAATTTACGTCACACTAATAGAGCCATCTACGTTCTAGACTGTGCTCTCGAAAAACTACCGCTGCGAGCGTGTGATGGAGCCCGCGTTATTGACGGAGGCAAGCACGCTCACAAAATAACCTGTGACCCAGATGAAACGGCACACATTAATCGACCAGGCGGCATCGAGAGACAGTTCCGTCAAAAGTGCAAGAAGTGAGCTCATTTTGGTTTCAATTTTTGCCCACATCAGTTTTTGCCGTTCCAGTTTCTGGTAGCAAATGTAAACCAATACACTTAATGCTGCTACGTGATTGTATGTTTCAGATGCAGCCTGCTGCTGTACTACAAGACGAGTGCGCGGAGCAACGTGAGCTTTGTTGTTCGCGGGGCCGTAGTAAAGAGTTCCGGCGAGGGCCCCATGACCACCATCTATAACCAGGTGGCTGCAGCTGCTGCAAAGCCCAAGAAGATCATGGTGACCAAGCACACCAAGAACATGGGCAAGTTCAGCTCGGTCACCGTCTCCACCATCGACGAGGAGGAGGATGAAATCGAAGCCGTAAGTTAGCTTACTTACTGAAGACAGCTTTTAAAATGTATGGTTAGGTAAGATTAGATTAAATTCTCTCAACGCATCGTACATAGGCGTCTGGTGAGGTGAGGATTTAGAGCATGCGTTGTACATATCGAGTTGAAAATGCAGAACATGGAAAAGTGAAATTAGCATTCCCTTACGGGGGAAGGAATGCTTGGTTCTGCCGACGTATAACAAGTTAGCACAATGGCAGTAGACAATTTGATTGCCACTCGTTTCTCAAACCTCTAGTTAACAACTTTCCTTACGCCTCTTTCAACTGCCTAGCATCTAGTAGTATTTTTCTTGCTTGTATCTTGCTGTGCTGCTATTTTTTCCACCCATTCAGGTTTTTTATATCGTTTTCACAAATTTTAATCATCGCAAGTCGATTACGCGAGTTGCTAACGCGATCTACTGTCATTCAAGAGATCCCAAATTCGATCCTGGTGACCGGCTATTGGTTTTTATGTGAAGTATTTTAGTGCCCAGAGCTATCCTGGTGGAGGTTTTCTGTGATTTTCCATTTCCTTTAGTTCAATTCATAGCTATAACATCAATTCATAACTATAAAAATCTACCTAAACCAATTCAACATTATGCACAGGCTTCTTAACCCAACTGGCCAGATACAAAGAGTCCAGGGGGTATAGCGACTGCTTTACCAGAACCCCGTGTAAACTACACCTTTGTGTTGAAGTCACGTTGCTCCCTTGTGTTGAAGCCACGTTGCTCCCTTGTGTTGAAGCCACGTTGCTCCCTTGTTTCAGCGTGAGGTGGCAGACTCGTACGCTAACAATGCGCGAATCATCGAAAAGCAGCTCGAGCGGAAAGGCATGAACAAACGCAAGTCACTGGCCATGCCTCCCCCTGCCGCCCAGCCCGAGCTCGACAGCAAGCGGCAGCGCATTCGAGGAACGCTCATCGACAAGTAGCCCATGCAACAATTACTTCCATTACCCTAGGCAACGGTGGCTGCCAAGTGGACTCTGAACAGGAGCAACAGTACGAAATAACGAGTCGTATAAAAAAGTAGCCCTGGAAAGACGAGTATCTCCGTTATCGGTGGCTAGTGCTCTGTTCCCTCGACGCTCAGCAACAAGTAACTCCATTAGCTGTTGCCACGATGACTAGCATATGGTCTGCTGTGAGTGCGAGACGCACATCTCGCAACAAACGAGCATTGCACGATGCAATGAGACCTTGGGGCTTTGGTGATAAGAAACAACTGTTAACCTCTGAAGTCTTAACCTCAACAATGTTGACAAGAAATCTGTTGTCAATGGCAAGAATCCCAAAATCATCGGAAAGTGTTCCGGCACAGTAAGAGGGTGGCGGTGGGCGTGGGAATTAGAGAAGTGGAGATTTACCCCAACTGGACATTTCCTGCGAGTTATTATTTGGTTTTGATCAATCAGTTATTGAATCAAGATTTCTGAATCAATTAGTTACCTCAATTGACAATATCGGTTTTGGGCCTCAAGCCTCTTAATCATCCTGACTTAATTTTGCTTCAATGTCTCACCCTCCTGACTCTGAAAAGTTTTCCCTCAAAGCTCTTAACTGTTAATGGTTTTGTCTCGAGGCATCCTGACTTTCAAGAGTTTTGTCATCAAGCCTCCTGACTTTTAGAAGTTGTATTTATGTATTAATTACCAATACATACTTTATTGAAACCTATTTGTACAAAAATTTGCATAGCGTCTGGAGTATTTACTTTAATAAGGTATTAATTAAAAAAGAAAGTAAAAAACAGTTAGCATACAATCTCTTCCAAACTGCTCCTGTGAAACATTTAAAAATGGAAATGTCTTTTCACAAGTTGACAAGAAAACCACAAAATAAATAAACAAAAATAATACCATTCAAATTTTTCTCATGTGAATGTTCATGTAAATGTACTCTCTATTTACCTCAAAGCCTCCTGACTTAGGAAGGGTTTTTGCATCAAAGCCTTCTGACTTCAAGTACAAAACCTGTGCTATCAAGGTGGTTGCGGTGCTGGAAGCTTCGGCAACGGACTGCCAGGGGGGCTAGTGGCTGCACTCGGCACGCGGCCCAGAAGCGGCGCTTCCACAGGGCTGTGGATCGGTCATCAGGCAATTCCTCATCCGGCCCTGCCCACTCTAAAGTGCCGCTAAGGGACACCTGTTACAAGAGGAACACGAACCTTTACTCGGTGGAAAAGCCAAACCAGGGTTCCAGATCCCTCCTTTACCCGCAAGATTAAAAAAGGGCCCCTGCCAAAATCGTCAGATTGAGCTAAGCTTTACGTCTACTCCAGTCCAGTGGCTGCCTGTGCGGCCGCTGCTAGTCTTCGGGGCAGAGGAGCTTTTTCTGGTTAAGGGGGCCCACAAGCCTTATTTAAAACATTGCACTGTCAGGAGAACTGTTTGCTAATTGCACCAAACCGTTATTTCACATTTTAAGGCTTGATATTAATATATTTTCAACTCGGATAGCTTATTGTGTCTTAGCCCATGAAGTTCAAATGTAAATAATATAAATCGCTAATTTCTGTTAATTTTCTAGCAAGCTTCTTGCTGAATAATTTTTATTGCAAAATTGGAGCGCAAATATGTACCAATGATACCTCATTTTTCCCCCTCCCCCATGCTTATGTATCTGCTCAGCTTTCAAAATCAGCCGTTAGTTTGTAAATTACCACACACTGGTAATTATTACTGTGGTCATTAGGAAATTTATTACAAAGTTTTGAAATAACCGGTTATTTCACAGTTCACAAGTCCGTCCCTCTTTCAGCAGTTTGGTTCGATATGTTTCGCCGTATCGCCTATGCTTTGACATTATAATCTGCACAGAAAAACTACTGATGAAAATGTTTTGTCGACAAATGCTGACTCAGCCGGCCGTTCAAGATAACCTATGATAGTTAACCTTTAATGGGTTTCTCTGCAAGCCGTTTTAATTTTTTTTTTCCTTTGCCTGCTAAACGTTATTCAAATTAAGCAAAAATCACCATATATACCATCATTTTTGGGAGCATATATTCGGCTTTTTTGGGCCAAAATATTGAAAAAAGCGTTGCAGAGAGACCTAATTAACTTTTATCTTCAACTCTTCCTTATTATCATAATTTATCCTTAACGGCTGAGTCTGCACTTGTCGAAAAAACTTAAGTTGTATTAATATAGAGGCAAGACGGGCTCTTACCGCGCTCGTAGCAGTGATAGGGTTAATGAATGCTACGTAACGTAACGCTTCATTTATGTTGCGTTACTGTGAAGATAGTTGTGAGGAGGTTTCCTACCTGTGTGAGCAGCGAGTCCCAGGCCCCCGGATCGTAGCCAAGGACAGCGGCCGCAACTTCGTCCACGGCAACCAACCCTGCCCTCAGCCGTAGCGTTACCTTGACCCTTCCTGGCTCCCCACAACCACACTTGTTGCACACGAAGCCGCGCTGGAAACAACACGGTGTTTCTGTACTTAGGTTTGCCAAATTGGCCTCAAATTTTCAAGGAAAATTTAAACCGCAGAAAACAATGCTATTTTTCCAGTTTTCTCTGGAAACACTGTAAAAATGGGGGAAATAGTGCATTGAAATGTGGTTCATTTTGATCTACTGAGCCATAGAAGCATTAAAGTAGCTCCATTTTCTACTATATTGTGTTTGTTTTAGCTCTGCATTTTTTTGAAACTTCTGTATTGGTTACTTACAAGGGCTTTACTCTAATGCTGTACCTAAAAGCGTTGCTGGAGGAGCGTAGTACCGAAGGGTAAATATCTATATCTTTAAGCGTAGTATTTCTTGAAATTATGATTAGAAAAACCTACAAAAATATTGAATTGTAAGAGACTGACTTTTCAGATTGCGCTCAAAATGGTTTATGACTTTAATTATAACATATTAAACGTCCTTGGAAATTTTCACCAAATAAATGGAGAACTTTGGGGAAACGACTGTAACCAAATTTTATTAAATCTAAAAATACCACAAGAACATGATTTATTAGAAAAAACCAAGCTGATTGCACTTAATCGCTTCTAAGTTGAAGCCTCCCAAAGATAGCCTGCACATTTCATGGAAATTGACGAAGCCATTTGGCATACACAGCCAACGAATAGGGGAATATTCTTCAAATTAATACTAGCCGTGTATTTGGCTTTAAATTTGTTATCCTTGTCAGGGGAAGAGTCGATTAAATTAGCAACATTTTACAGAAATTCAAATTTCAGGATTCATAGACTGCACTTAAAAGTAAACTGGTCTCGGTTCAGAGATTTCGAAGGTTTCAATAAAGTTGCCTTGAAATCGCTTCAGGCCTTTGGCCTGCAGAGTGCAAACAAACACACAGGAAAAATAAACACTTTGTTCTATGGTCTATGGCAGTGACCGTCATGAAAACTATGAATTGCTTCCCTTGTGGTAGGTAATCATTGTCAAAACGTACATAATGTAGGCGATTGTAACAGAAATAACTAAAGAAACATTCATATTCATCATTTTGGTGTATTCTTCAAAGTTTAAGCAAGAAAGCTTAGGGAGTAGAACCATAGGCTAGAGTTGCAAAGTAAAAAAGGAAAAGTGTGTAAGTGCTCGCGTTGGTACCTTGAGCGCAGAGCAGCGCATACAGCAGGCAGTGGCCAGTGCCCACCGGATGCATCCCTGCGGTAGCAAGCCCACCGTCACCCTGGGCAATAACGGTGATGATGACGACAGCCAGGGAAGGGGCGCTGCCCACCAGGGGGGCTGGCTCATCGGCAGCGAGATCACCTGTCGCGGGCAGGCTCAGTCAGGCCATGGCATGAAATTGATCTGCACTTTTAAGGCACGTGAGTTCTACCCATGGAATATGATGTGCACACGAATTTTTCTACACCTTTGCTGGCTCTATTGTTGAAGATAGCCTGTGATAGTAAGCAAGAGTTGGAGATGAAAGAGTAAACACGGCCCATTTGGAAGCTGTTCTTAACTGTTTTGCTCAAATCGCCTAGAAGGGCGGCCGTAATAGGCAATTTGGGTCTATTTATATAGCCTGAACAGAGGAAGAAAAGTAGCTTGGAAAAAAGTGCTTACGAACCGGAACAGACCTTGTTTATTATTTTGTCGAGAACTTCCCTGCTTACGATCATGGAAATTGTCATCTGCTACCATGGATATGCTAACATGTCATAGATCAGCTATAATAGAATTATTTACATGTTAAAAAAAACAGGAGTCAGATAAAACAACTTGACTATTCTAGAGCATTGTAGAAATAGCAATGGACCTATCCAGATAACATAAATTAACCTGTTTGATTGATTATTAAGTGTTTAACGACGTGCTCCACTCGTTGCCCTGCAGCATTGGTCATGTGGCGTTGGTGAATGATGTGGTGATTATGAGGGTGATAATGAACAGAGAAGAGGGGAAACCTGGTGCCGGCACGTAGCCTACCCCTGCTGAAAAGCAACAAGGGGACCACTGTTTAACATCCCTTCTAAAGTACAGTACCACTTGAACAGCAGGATTCCTCCACTAATTCTTGTTGCCCAGAGGTTGATATCAAGGGAGTGAAGCGGCTGTAAAACTAAAAGGACCTCCTAGGCAACTACTTACGAGGATGGCGGTGAGGGGTGTGGTCTGAAGGTAGCTCCGCCCTGCGGCTGAGATGCAGCTGCGCGCGCAGGTGATGCGTAGCTGCACTCCGGGCAGCAGGGCTTGCGGACGCAGTCGTGGCGGCCACGCTCGAAGGTACATGCGCAGGGCCCCTTCGTGCGCTGAACGCAGCTCCAGCCAGGAGTCGCCGTGGAAACCAGGACCAGCAACGCCGCCGTCACCTCTGAAATAACGACCTTTCTTTGGTTTTTTGCCGGTCTACCCCAATTGTGGCCCGCTTGGTCGCGGCTTGGCCTGGTCCGTGGCTCGAAAACTGTGAATTTTTCATGGCTAGAGCAAGCCCAAAAATTTCTGGAAAAGTAAAGCCAGACCTGAAAAACCCTGAAAGTTCTAAGCTGGAAAGCCTGAAACCGGTTCGAAGGTTGAGACGGCCGGATAGTCAGAAATGATCAAAAACGGCCCAGACGTGTGCAAATCTTGCAAAAAAATGACCAGCTTTTTGAGACATTTTAAACTAAATTATTTCCGATGCGCTGCAACATCCGATTTTCAAATAACAACCACCTCGAGAAGTGGTGTTCTCAACAGCATCTGACCTTGCAAACTCTTCGCCTGGCTCCGCATGTACCACTTGGAGCTGGGCATCGAGGCTACACATTCCTAGTGGCAGCTGCGCAGGCCATTGGTGCGTGGAGCCGTGCTGGTCGAATGCGCAGGCGTGCTGCTCCATTGCACAGCCACTTCGTGGCTCAAAGGCCGGAAGCTGGGCGATGTCCGCCCCGCCGCGCGTGCAGCCGCGCAGAGAGTACCCATGGCCCAATGACAGCAGGGGCAGCCAGCGCAGCTGCTCACGCCGCAGCACCAGAACGGCCAGGGAGGAAGTATCCGTCTGCTTGAAGGAGGCCAGCAGAGACACCTAGGGAGATACGGAGGAGGGCTGGATGTAAAAATGGACCAAATTTTTATTTGATGATATGCAAATAATTGCAGCCAGGTTATATGCATCAATGGATTGTGATATTGTCAGCCTTCTTCTTGCTATCATTTTCCAATACACCCATATTTTTCAGAATTTTACGAGCATTCTTAGGACACAGGAAGTGTCGGGTGTATTAGCAAACTGGTCATCCCCGCTGCTAGTCACAGACATTTTATAATGCATAACCAATGAACCGTTCAGACAGGGGAGATACAGCTGTTATTGTATGGTTTTTGGGTTTTCTCGTCCAGTGAACAAAACTGCATATAGCATACAGCGCCATAATCGCAACAGAACACTTCTTGTCGAGTATTATTTTCACATGAATTTGGGGATAGACTTTCAAAGAAGCAGATAATCGTCTTGCGATATCGATATCCCAGTGGAATTTTTCATTGAACAGCAACACAAAATTTTGGTTACCTATTTCATTTAAAAAAAAAAAAAAACAACCAAAGGAACAAAGAGAAAAGCGAGCAATCGGTTTACAGAATCTATATTCAACGCCATCCCTACAGCCAGCCATCCCGTGACATGATAATGCCCCTTCCCAAGGACAGTAAAACTCAAATAGCAGTCATCGGTTGACTTACCAGAAGTAGACAAGAGCGTTGTCCATCAGCTTCTTGCCTCAGCGCTCCTACCGCCTGCAGCACAAACCGATGCCTCGTTGCCAGCGACAGCTCCACAAACGCAGGGTCGATGACTGGATCCATGTCAGGGTCGATGGCAGGGTCAACGTCGATGGCAGGGTCAACGTCGACGTCCCAGCGCTCATCGCACTGCGCTGGATGCGCTGGCATGGATGCACACAAGGGGCACCGTGATGCTGGGAGGGGGGCGGAGGGAGGGGAGGACGTACGCCCCCGAAGGTCAGCTAGCACCTGAATCAGGGGAAACAGGTTTATGCTGTAGAATAGTAAGATGAGTATTAATTTCCCCTCAAAAATGTCTGTTCATTATCATCATTCATCATTCATCATCATCATCATTCTCATTATTACTCTATCATTAACAGACACCTTTAGGCCAGTGCCTAATAATGTGTCATAGTGTTGAGTTAAACTGCACAAAATAAACCAATGAATCAATTAAAAAAAGGTAATTTATTTACATTTTATCCTGGCAAGAATCCGTGTTAGAGACTTTAACCTCGCCAAAATCTCCGACCGTAACCCAAAAACTAGTCTGCAGGGACTGACCTGTACTTGCTGTGAGTCCAGCCATAGGGCAACACTATCTGTGTCAGTTCCGCGGTCCACCACCAGGCGGCATTCGGGCAGCAGCACCAGTCGGCCCCGAAGGTGTGCTCCGAGCCCGTCCAGTTCGCCGTTGGCCAGAGGAGCCGTGAACGCTTCGGAGCTCGTGCCGCAACGTCCGACTTCCGGTGCGGTCTCCGTAGGCAGCTTGCGTCCAGCGTCGCAGTCCATCCACGGTCGTGACGAGTGAAGACTTTGAATGCCAGAGTTGATTGACGAATGCGAGGCAGGGAGATTTTGAGAGTCAGAGTCCATTGATGGATGCGAGGAATGTTGACTATGTATGCCATAGTCGATTAAGGAACGAGAAGAGTGTTGACTGCAAATGTCAGAGTCAATGAAGGAACAATTGGAGTGCTGACTATACATGTCAGAGTCGGTGAGCGAGCGGCTCTTGGCAGAATCAACGGAGCTCGGCTGATACAAGAGCCAACTCCCTGTGTGGGCAGACAGGTCGAGGATTCCGATGACGTTGCGCAGAGGTGAGCTGACGAGCGTGCTCAGTGGACAATCTGATGGAAGAGACAGAGTACACTTTGCCGTCCAACCTCGATATGACCTCGACGTAGCGCCTATGCATCAACTTTGTGAGCCGCAGGGGAAAGCATTCGCGCACCAAGTTTTGTCGACAAATGCTGACTCAGCCGCTTGAGATAATCTCTAATATTAAGTGAGAGAGTAGTAGAAAAAGGCGTAACTTCGGTCTCTTGTCAAGCCCTTTTCCCAATATGATTTCCTGTCTCAGGTGTATCTTATCCACATTTAGCAAAAATAACCTTAAATCAGCATGTTTGGGAGCACGTTTTAGCACGTTTTGTAATTAAACGATGGCGAGAGACCTATGTTACCCATTTCTACATTCTTGCTTACCATCATAGGTTTTACCTTGAACGGTTCAGTTAGCATTTTTTTCCAAAATTCAGCCCGAATGTTTAAAGAAGTAGAGGTAGGACAAGCCATTAAGAAAAAACTTTTCTACTACAAGCGCTAGTGTTGATGGACACGGGAAGCTTAGGTCAAGTCAGCCAATTGGAGGTGTAACGTTGGTGATTGGATGACCGTCTCCAGAGAAGATTCTACCTAGTTAGACGGAAAAGAGAGACTAGGAAGAGAACAGCTGTTCCAATTTCTGAAACTACCTAAATTAGCGATCACCTTATTATGGCTACAGCGATCAAAAATGCAGCGCCGGAAAGGTTGAGAGACTAACATCAGTTGCAAATATATCGTATTCAATCGAAGTCAGGTCGATCGTTGTAGACTGCCCTTGAAGTCAACTCCCCTCACCATCACATTTCTCTTACCCACTTCCTTTCCATTTCTGGCCTCTCCCGCGAGGCTTGGAAACTTGTGCAGTCTTCCCGAAACCAAAAAAACAAACTCGTGTTTTAAAGCCGGGCAACCCCCAAAGTCGTACCTGTGCGGCCTGCATGGTGGGGAGACTGCCGCAAGTCTAGCAAGTCGGGACACAGCGAGAGGCGGACTTGGTCGAGAGCGGCGAGAGTGCCGCCAAGCAGACAAGTGTGGTCGTCGGACAGGCAGTCGGAAAGCACAGCTTCTGGTAGGCCATTGTCGGACGCCACTGCCTCTTCACGCTCCACTGAAAAAAGAGAATTAGCTTTTGACGTGATGGGTAATGGATGGAATTGAACGTTAATATTAGTTTTAATCGAACATATGATATTTCAAAGTTATATTTAATATTTGAGCTATGCGCATAAACTATGAAAGTGCGTCGCTTTTTTGTGGCAAAAGACAGACTTTTTTCAATAACTACAGCAGCCATTATTTTATCAAATTCCTCAATAATAGAATATGGCTTTGTTATATAGTAGCTGTGTCAACAATTTCTCATGTTGTTCTTGCGGAATTTTTGCGATTTACAAAGATTTTTTATGAAATAACTATGTAATCGATTGGGCTAGAAAAGTATCCTCATATAAGTAAGTGTATGGCCTACACTAACACAACATTTCAGTTCAATCGAACATTCTGTCTGGCCTGTGTGACTTCCTATGCCTTATTTTAAATGCCAGACTGAGACAGGAACCTGAAACCCCGGAAATCCAGAAAATTTTGAAAACCTCAACCGAGACAAAGACCCCTTGAAACCAACATGCCGAGACCGCGACCGCAGCTCCTAATCCTCAAAATCAAGACCGAGACCTAAATCCCGCGTGACCAAAATGTTGGGATCAGGACTGAGACCAGGACCAATAAAACGTAACGGTTCCTTTCCCCGGGTTGAATTCTATCTACCTCTATATCCATCTTGTCAAAATGACTTTGAACACCAAAATTACCAAAATGGAGTTAGACCTAAGAGAGCTTATTTTACACTCTGAGGCTATGAAAACTCACTAGCCCTGTACCTAACTCTTTCTAATTTAGTCCTGCTTCACGACCAAGCCTTATGGGCTGATCAGGTAAAATATTCAGAATAAAACAAATTCATAACAAATTGTGTGCATTATCAGGTAGTATATTTACCTTCTGCCTCTGGGTCCAGCAAGCGAAGCAGGGCTGCCACCGCGTTTTCCAGGCTGCCACTTGCTGCAACATCTCTGAATCGAGCCCGAAACCTGCCGACAATATCATCCCCGTGCTTATTTACCGAGCTTGGCTACTGCAGCCAACAAGGTTTCAGTATGTTACCTGGAGCCAGGGATTTGAGCTAACTTAAAGCCAAAAACCGCAAAAACCGGGCATTTTTGGATAAACTATAACCAAACGGAAACTGAAATTCTAAAAGTGGCCTTAGGCATAAGTCTATACAGTGAGAGAGTTTACTGCGTTACACCCACCCATAAAATAGGCTCTCCAGCCTGTGTTATTTGCGACCATCGCCCCTGGCGGATAAGTATGCACTCCCAGTAAATAGACTGTAAGTCATAACCAAAAAACACAATTTTTGGCTTTGAAAAATGAAGGTTTACACGCAGTGTTAAGGCGTAGGAACGGATGAGGTCTAGTGAAGATGTAATCGTTTCAAACGTTAGTTTTCCAATTACAATGATGACTTAAAACTCACTTGTTTAGAGTGTCCAGGTACCAGAGATATTGTGCGAGGTTTCTGGCTCCAGCATCGATGGTGTTAGCAGTGTGCCACGTGAAATCGTCTCCTCTGCATTCAACATTCGGCAGACATTGAAAAGCGTCGGCCAGTTTCCAAGGTGGCTTCGTGGTAGATGCTCCGTTTTTACATCGTAGAATTGATGAGTCACAACGGGGCTTGTAGAGGCAAGGACTGGAGTCAAAGAACTTGGGAGTAGTAGAATGTTTCAAACGACACTTTGAGGCGCCGAATTTCGGTGAAAACCTTGTGTTTTCTGCACTGTTTGTTAGGGAAGCATTGCCAGCAATATAATCGCCATTTGTCACCATTTTTAAATTAAAATTTTCTTTGGTAGCTTTCAAGTTACCACTTTTAACACGAGGAGATTTTTCTGATTGGACGACTTCTAATCTGTCCTCACCAATTGCCTTCGAAAAAATCTTGGTCGTTGAATCACCTACTTCTGGAACTGCTTTAGTAGATCTTTCGTGGTGGACATCTTCTAATCCAACCTTATAATCTAAATTCGAAATAGTCCTTGCCGTAAAATCACCCACTTCTTGTACAGTCTCACTCGATATTTCTCTTGCTTGGACGTCTTCTAGTCTGTCCTCACCAATTGTATTCGAAATAGTCTGGGTCTTTGAATCCCCCATTTTCCAAAGTGTTTCCCGTGAAGTTGTTTTGCTCGTGCAGGCGGCTAATGACCCAGCGGGAAGAACGCGAAGGCCGGTGCGCGCGCACATCGCCAGCACATCCTGGCAGGCAAACGGCGAAGTTTCCCCACAGAAATCAACGGCGCCATGGAGCTCCACCAGCGCCCCTGACCGCAGCCCCGGCAGGGTGGCCAGGCGCGCGGCAAAGTATGTGATCAGCACCACACACCTGCCATCTACGACACACAATTTACAACAGGTTAGTCTCATTAAGCCTAGATTGCATTCTCTGTATTTTTTACGGACGGAGATTTGTTTTTGGATCACAAATATAAGGTACTTTTTGGCTAAATTTTGTCACCTTAAAATATCAGAATTTGTCAGAAATATCAGAAGTAAAATGATGCTGAAAATGCACAATGACATCACATGTAAATCGTTTATGCCTACTTGATACTTGATTGCGCCAAAAGGAAGCGTATCTCGATCAAGGGTAATAGCCTATTACAACAATACATGACCTCATTTGTGTCTAGGGGGTCAAGCAAGGCATATTTGAGCAACCAAATAGATGTTGTTTGAGTTGGCGCCGTCATCTTTAGGACGGATGACGGCGCCATCGCCGTCGAAACGTCGGCCTCCAGTTTTTCGGCCCTCATTAGGGCCAACAACCGTTTTACATGAGAGCGCAACCGTCAACTCAAACAACATCAACAACGCCTCTCAAAGCCTTTGATCATCCAACCAAATAGATGCCCATTTTAAAACTGGCATAGATTGGCATTGTAGAAAGAAAAGGAAAAAAGCAGTTTTATCCCATTATAAGCCAAACAAATTTCAGTAAAAGAAGAAGAGGAGACTATAGGAGCCTTCGGTACTGAGTTCTTTCTTATGAAAACCTGCCGTTTCCACCTTTAATGGTTCCGAGATAAAGGCATGTAAAGAAGCCTGTTTTAGGCTAGGACCATCCAGTAAGTAATTTTTTTTTTAACCTGGTTTAGTGAACGGCATCTATGTAACATGAGAAAAGGCGGTTTTTGAAAAAACTAGCAGTTTTGTACTTTATTTAAACATAGGAAATAGCAGGTTTTTGTGTTTTTGTGCCAAACTCTTGCCGGAATACAATTCTGTTCGTCGATACCAATCTTCAATGATGTAACTCATATCTAAAGCCCAGTTTAGACAGTCCAATTTTAATTCTATTTATTTGACGGTTTCCTTTGAGCAATTTCAGCAAGTTTTCACTTGAAAGAAATTTTAAACCATAGAAATTAAATCTGTGTCAAATAGATTGGCTGAAAAAATTGGATCATGTAAGCCACGGGTTGAATATTAATTATTATA
>QKMV01000290.1:0-25335 GCA_003287335.1 Lednia tumana
ATACTATAATAACATTATATTATTGTAGAAAATAAATCGTATTTGTAATGGAAAACTGGACGTGTGTGAATTACTATACTCACTATACAACAGACTTGCCCATCCAACAAAATTTCACCAATATATCTGGTCGCGACTAAAGCTAGCATTGAATTGAATTGAGGCAGGCGTCCGGCTTCTAATTAGTGCGCCAATCAAGCTAATCAGATTGTGGCATCGATGACGATGTCATCTGGCATGCTTTATCTGGAGCCGGCCATCTCGGGGCCCGCGTGCCGGCATGGCGGCATGGCATGGCAAGTACGTCCAGGTGATGTGGAAGTCGAAGGAAGAAGCAAAGACGCAACGGTTTTCCCGTCCCCGCGCGTAACGTTGCCTTCTGGCGCTGCCCGCTCGCTGCCTGCAGCTTGCTAACACTACAAGTAGCCAGTAGCTACGTCAGGTAACGAATTTTCATATTCTTTCTAAGCACCCTTTCTTCACAACGGGAATTTATATTCTCTCAAGACGATTTCATGCGAGGAGAAAAAATACAACAAAGCTTCAGCTAAGAAAAGATCGCTATTTCCTTTGAGCGTCTGTTTTTTAAGGAGGAGGGGAGCAATGGGCACGTGCCACGCCATCCCTCGACCCGTACTTATCCCACCCCTAGGACTCCGTTTACCAACGCACAAAGGGCAAACGACAATGAGCCCCTGAGACGCCAATGGTTACGTCACATATTCCAACAAGATCACGCTCTGAAACTTGCCTATCCGAACCTTTTCGAACATGTGCAATGTGCATTTTGCGAGTAAAAGAAACGGCCCTGGGCCAAGCTCCTTGCGACGCTTTCCCTATTCTTCCCTATTCCCCAGCAACGGTCCCAAAACATTAGGGGGGCTCGTTTCGACCCTTCCTTGGTCCTTTTCGCGCGCGGCCCCCCTCAGGTTCCCACGTGAAAAGAAAAACTCGACTCTTTAACCGTTAAATTAATTTACGTAAAATATATGCCAGGAACCAGTGCGAGGAAGGCAGTGCATCAGAAGGCAGGCGACAACTGCAGCGGCGGCGGTGCATCGGAAATCGGGATGCAATACTCGTTCTATAGTTCGCGACGAGGCAAGGCGAGGCGAGGGGCGAATCGATCTGAAGGCAACGACACACTCGTAATTTTCCACGCTCGCTGATAAAAACACATCACGATACAACAATGCACACAACACAACACAACACTTAAGTAATTTGAAAATGTGATAGATCTCTTGACCGATTTGTATCTAAACGTTGCCACTTTCCAGCTGTATATGATTATGATTTACGCCCATCAATGGTACAGAATACGTCGTAAGAGACCCAGCTAGATTATCCGATTGTCAAGGAAAAGGGTGTGAATGCACTTGTGGTCAAAATGCGTGCCAAGATTGTGTCTGGCTTAGTTATAAGAAAGGGAAGGGGGATGAAATGGGATCGATCTATCTCGCCCCCAACTGATGAGCACTAGATGGTTCGTTAGCGGTACTGTGAGGTGGCCGGCAGCGTTCTGCTGAGCGATCCAACCCCGTTCACACTAATTGGCACCGCCACTGGCGTACTTACGTAACACAAGTTAATTGTTTGACCACACAGCAGAATAGCCAACTGGTATCGAAGTCTGCGTTCGCTAGCGAGCGAGGTGCAATTAATTCGACTCTGCCCGTCTGTCTGTCTATCCTTCGGTGTCTGCCAAATCCTCGAGAATGCTAGAGATTATTTGGTCAGAGGCAGGACTCGCGACGAAACGAATACAGCTGAAAATGGATTGTTTGACGCCTTCAGAGCCGTGGTTGCATGTTTGTATGTGTTTAAGGGTGTTTGCTCTGTTTTGTATGTCTTGCGGTCCTGAACAGGACCTGAACAAGGATTACTCGCCGGTAGATGTCCACGCCATCGTGGACGAAACGTCGTCTTTCAACAATGCCCTGTTCATGGCCGCAAGACGTTCTATACAGAGCAAACACCGTCAAACACTTGTAAACACGCAGCTGAAAATTTTCTCTTGAAGATTTCAAGACTGTACGGCACGAAATGGACGAAACTGCTTTTGTTATTTTCAATTTGTAATTTTTGCTAACTATCAGTTACTAATGGTGATATGATTTGTAGTGTTCGATAGGTACAAGGATCTAATAACCACCCGGCGGGTGTTTGTGTTTGTCGACAAATATGTCAGTGTCACGATCGCAACTTCCTACAAAATGAGTTTGATCGAATGCACCCGTTATGTAGGTAGATAACGAGCGACATTCTCTTCGACAATTTTACACAATCGTACCCTTGATCTCATATCCACCCGGATAACAATAGAATGCCATAATAAAAAGTAACCGATACGAAGAACCAAAAGCATGTCATTAAAAATGCAATAACAAGTATAAACAAAAATACCATAATCATTTCTCTCGAAACATAAAAATCTAAAATTATTTCGGCGTAATGCGTCGCATTGCTTACTGACTAGTATAACGCGTAAATATTGGATTTCACGTGACATGAAAGGAGAGTTTAACGCTTTGACTTCATCATTGAACATCATACAGTTGAAATATACAGCAGAGCATGAAATCATTTTCCATACAAGCTCAATGATATAAAATACGATTAATTCGCTTCAAAGCTATACGATTCAGCGAAATGTTCTCTTCGTCGAAAGTATTGAGCTGTGAATGTTTTGCTGTTTGCGATTCTCAGCCCCTGCGAGCACATCGTAGCTATGGCAACCCCCCTTGTCTGGATGCTGCAGATATTGCATCTGGATCGAAGGGAAAATCATCCCTGCATCGCCGTTCCCGTTGCCATCTAGCCATTCTATCCATCCCTGCCCTGTCTGTCTTATCACTTCAATTAGCATTATCTCTTTCACTACGCGTTAGATAATTCATATATATATATACGCACACACATTGTCGAGTGCACGTAATTTACGTCCTTTTTGCATCCCCCTTTTGTGATATCATTCGTTTTGTTGGGCTCGTAGTTTTTTTTATCAGCCATTATATACAAGCTTATGCGCAATTCAAATTAAACAATGCAAAAACTGGAAGCGACCAAGAAAAATACAAAGCACACACTCGAGAGAAAATATAAAACACGTCTTGAGACACATACACACACACACACACACACACACACACCTATATAAGACTGGTTTCGCATACAAAAAACACGTGTTGGCGGAGATTCATAAATCGCGAATTATAAATAATGGTAAATGCATCCCAATCTCAGTCCTCCTGTGCTCATTTCAAAGGTAATTTGAATGCGATTCCTGTATAAGCTGTACGAGCATACAATTGGCGGTCGATTGTGCATACTGCATAGTAAAGGCATAGTAGTCGTACAGTATAGTATAGTATAGAGAGCATGGCAAGCTGGCTAGAGCCATTGAGCTCAGTTGCAGCACACCAGACAGCAATTAGTGTGCTCTATTTCACAATTACTACCCCGTACCGTTCGCCCCGTGCCATCACCGTTTCGTTTCGATCAAAACCAATAACCACCCTCGCCTCACCTTGCCTCACCTCGCCTCGCCGCGACTATCATAGTTATAGCTCGGCCCAGAAAGAAGACGTTGCCTTTGTTATTATTTCCAGTCGAACGTCTCCAGGAGGTTATTTCGCTTTTTGTCACATATTTTCTTTTGGGACTTGCTTTTCGTCAAATACAGTGTTCGAAAAGATGTATTTATAGGGGATCGTAGTTTTGGCAAATGGTTCAAACATTTTTTCTCCCATGTACGCGTTAAGCAATGCACAGGCGCCAACATTAAACCACCGCGAGTCCCTAAAAAAAACCCTCGCCGGTCCCACGGATAAAAAATGTCATAACGAAAAACTTTAACCCTTATTTAACGTTTTCTGACTAATTCAAAGCTTGGAAATCATGTTAAATTATTCACCGTAACAAAAAGCGTCTTAAAACAATATGCAAATCCTATGTTGCTAATTTCGGGCGAGCTCAAAGCCCCTAGGCTGTGGAATCAAGAAAATTTTCAACACAATTTCTTCGATAAATATTCGATGAATATTACTCTATTGCAATGAAATGAGATTGCTACAAACTCATTTGAAACTTATTTGAAAACGGTGCAATTATATTGTTGAGTGATTTTCAAGCTTGAAATCAGTCATCAACGTTAAAAAGGTTCATAGTTGTTTATCATCACATTATTATTCGTAGGTTTGGTTCTTGAGGGAGTAATGGTGGTTTGAAGTTGGCGTACCAGTGTTATTTCTTATGTGAGAATTCAAATGTTTGAACCACTGCCTGCAGTCAGTGCAGTGGTGCTATAGGGGACCCTCGACACGGGGGGTTGTTTAGAAGGCTCTAGAAATAATTTATAACCCATTATTATTCACGCTAGAATTCGAGCAATTGAGTGACTAGGTATAACTTACAGAAACTCAAAGTTCTGTAACCAAAAACACGTTGAATATTATTGTGAAATACTAAAATATAAAGCCGGCTGTAGAAACGTATGGTGAAATACATCTTTAAAACATTATTTCTATACGCACAATCAATGCGAAGCCCCAAATTCAAAGTGAGTCCCAGAACTACGAAGCCCAAATTGCAAGGTGCAGACCAATTACCGCACAGCAAAGCCAAAATGGCATGGCAAACCCGTTGTCCGGCTAAGAGCCGGTTTTTCAGGGGCCCGTTAAGAACCTGACGGTCCGTTAACTTGTTATTACCGTGGCAACAGCCAATCAGATGTCTTAATTATTATCCTAACGGATAGTTAAGATTTAACGGACTTCTGAAAAACCGGCCCTAATAGTGTAAAATAAAGTAATTACTTCAACAAAAATGAGGTTTCCACTGATCATCAGAGATTCCCCAATCGCATGTCGAAGCCCAAATTTTGAGGTGAAACCAGTAGCGTAGTACAAACCTACGGCTCCCCCCCCCCCTACCCCCTTGCCCACGAGATAAAATTGTTAAAATTGCTCACGGCATAAAAAAAATAGAGCTCAAACTCAAATCCCTAGCAGGTTCATCAGCGCCGCGAGCTACTTTTTTGAGATCTAACTCAATTTTCAGCGTTTTCGTGTGTATTATGTAGGAAATGGAACCCGATACAAATACGTTTACATCCATGGTCGATTGCCAGAATGGCAAAATGAGACTTTTCTCCATGCAATCCCAATTTGTTTGTCCTCTAGTTCACCAAGAAATTAACATCCTTGTTCGTTTCCACACCGTTCGAGTTAGATATTTGAAAAATTGTATTCGTACCAAACACGACGCAACGTTAGGGTCTTGCCCCGTGGGCCCGCCCAAAAATGAGCCCCTCAGGGGGGGGGGGGCAGAGATTGTTTACCTAAAGTCATGACGGAAGCTAGACACGGTGAATGGTGGAATGAGGGGCAGGTTAAAAAACACATCAGATTTGCTGTTTCTTTCAATCACTGCAGCTAAACCATTTGTAGCAGAGACACCGAACTTGGTTCCTTTCAAGAGAATTCAACTGGCTTTCTCACAAAGTGTATTTAAAATTTTTGTGTTATTAACTTTTTTAAATTACCTTCTTTTAATAGGGATATTATCATTTTTTTCAATTTGAAGGAGTTAATATTAAAAACTGGTTATTATAAAATTTTGAATGACGTTTTGACAGAAAGCTAGTTGAATTCTCTTGGAGTTAACCAAGTTTGGTGTCCCAGCTTCTTCTGGTTTAGCTGCAACAATTAAAACAAACTTAAAATCCGGTGGGTTTTCCTTGTTGCCCCTCACCCAGCCTTAAGTCCTCTTCACAAAAGTATGGATACCTGGAGAGGAACCAAACATGTATTACATTTTAGATGGCAATCGTTATGCCATTCGTTTTTGGCTAATTCTTGCATTGCGAAATACACTCCAAAAGTCAAAATTTGAAAATGTCATTTTTGTAATTTTTTAAAAAATGATTCATTAAAAAATAATAAATATCGTGGCAAACCCGAAATGTTGCCCGGCCCATCAGGTTAGAGAAGGAACGCTATTACAGAGAGCTAAGTCCACACCAGAGCTAAGCACAAACGTCACGGCGAAGCCCACATTTTTGAAGCGAAGCCCGTCAGATGGAAGCTTAGCGGTCCATCGGGGAAAATGAAGTTAATTCAACAAAAATGACGTTTCCACTCCTTGTGAGAGCTAACCCCAAATGTCAAAGCAAAGCCCGAGATATTAGGCAAAACCCAAGCGAGGGAATATACAGGTCCTAGTCCCGACTCTTTACACAAATATGGGGTTTTAGGGGTTCCAGGCCCCGGTCCCGGTTCGTGTCCCTGGCTTATTCTAATGTTTTAATTTTTTACCGATGTTTTAATTATTTGGTGCTCATTGACGCAATCGACTCTTCGCACTGTGGCATCGGTCATTTGGCGTCGGTGAATGCTAGGGTGATGATGAGGTTTATGATGCTAAAAGGGAATAAGGGAAACCCGGTGATGGCACGTAGCTTACTCCTGTCGAAAAGCAACAAGGAAACTACCGTTTAACGCCTAATCCGAAGGACGGTACAACTCGAGGAGCGAAATTCCTCCACTATCCACTAATCCTTGCTGTCGAGAGGTTGATGGCAAGTGGAGTGAAGCTGCTATGTACTCGCTTCAAACCGTTTAATTCCAACCTCTCTCCCGAACCGAACTGGGCCATGGCATGAAAGGTTCAGCTATACCTCTGAGTCTGACCCAAGGCAAAGCATTTTTTCCTCGAAATGTCATGAGCCCATGAAATTGAAATCCACTATATTATAAAATCTTTTCCCGTGTATATCAGTCCTGAGGAGCGTGGTATCAAATGAACCAAAACCCGAATCGAGTGCAAGCTTTTACTTAACCTAACTGTTGTGTGGGGTTCGAGTACAATGTTGATCACATAAATGTCTTTGGAAATCCTTTATTTTCTCTTCTTTTTGCTTCTCCGTTCTCACACATCCGCTGGTCCCAACTTCCAATTGTTCGTTGTTCCGACCTCTTTCGCTCGCCTCTCAGTTCTCAGGGTGTTATTTAATGATAATAATACAGGGACCTACCTATACCTACCCCAAACCAAACCCTCGGTACTTACACCGTCGTCCTCCTCGAAACCAGCCTGCCATCTCATGACGTCAGACCTATACTTTGTCCCACGGAGAGAAGAGTTTTTTTGTCACTAAATCTCTCCGTAAAATCACCCCACCCCTCCATGCGGCTGCTGGTCTCGACTCACTCGAGTCCTCGTGAGGTGCCAGGGATGGATACAATAGACGGCAAGGTGTAGCCAGATGATTGACCGTCGTAAAGCCAACGGCTTATTCGAAAGGTTACTTCTTCCTGTATGATTATATGCATTCCTTGCTTATCACGAGGACTGTAGACCAGTAGCCGCGTGGTGGGGGAAAATTTGTCGGGGAACTCGTCTTTCCCTGAGACGCAGTATAGGCCATGAAGCCGGCCTGCCATAGGCCAAGGTGAAAGAATACCGTCGTTACTCTTCTCGTTAGTCGTTACGTTAGGTTAGCTCATAGACGTGCAGCGGCTGCTCACCAGTCCACATCTGCCAGTCTAGGTCAAGAACCCAACAAGGTCTTGCGAGACCAAAACTCACCACCTTTCATGCGTGGTTCACTTCGATGCCTGATTCGGGGCTCTTTTCGGCGGAAGAACGCTGGCTTTGTGGTACGACAATGCTATTCAAAAAGACATAGCGGGAATTCTCTCCATGATATACAAATACATTTCCTCGAAACGTCTAGGCTAGAGAAATATCCGTGCAAGATGCCTTGGCCGTTTAAAAACCTCGCTAAAAGTTATCAAGCTGACAGCCCGTAACTTTACAACTATATGATTGAAATCTCCAGCACAACAATGCCACTCGCCACGAGGTAGTAAAACATTTGATTATATAGATTATAGATCAACAAAAGGTAAAACCATGATTCTATTTCACGAGCTATTTTCTGAATCCCACCGAACGGTTTGGCATGCTGGATACACCGGTTCTCGTGAGAACGTCCAAGCTAAGCAACATTGCGCTGGGTCAGAGGCTGGATGGGTGATCATTCCTGCCAAGACCCAGTTAAGATGGTAGATACGTTGGAGGACTTGAAGCCAGTCCAGCAGCTTCAACCCCCTTGATATCAACCTCTCAACTGAACGGATTAGTGGAGGAATCCTACTGTTCGAGTTGTACTGTCCTTCGGAAGGGACGTTAAGCGGTGGTCCCCTCGGTGATTTGCTGCAGGAGTAGAGTACCAATCTGGCAGCCGGTTGCCCCTTTTCTCTGTTAGGTTCATTTTCATCCTCATTTTAACCCTATCATTCACCGACGCCACTAGACCAATGCCACAGAGCAAGTTGTCAATGCAGAACATCGTTAAACTCCAATCTCCAACAAGCAATAATAAAATCATTCCGAATCTTTTACCCGTACACGGTGATTTGGTTATACCTTACGCAAATGCAGTAGCGTTTCTTACGGTAATGATATGTTATTAATTCATTCTGTGACTTGCTCTGCTTGTGCATAAAGCTGCAGTTTGTCGGTCGAGTTTTTTCTGCTTCGCTCCAGGTTTTCCTAGACAGACAGGGCGACGTGCCGACTTGCACCCTTGCTCCGGGCAGGTTGTGCTAGTTTGTTTCGCGCGCCCGGTCCTGATCCCGATCCCGAGTTCACTTCCAGCGCCCCGGTTTCCGAACGAACGAACGAACTACCGACCGACCGAACGAATGAACGTCCGAACGGTGAAGCGAACGTCAGTGCTGAGTGCAGCTGCAGTTTCCAGGATATACGACTAGTATCTAGGACTCTGTCTGGGAAACTCGAGCTGGCTAAATTAGGTCAACAATAAAAACATATCAACTAATACTGTCTGGACCAGATATAGTTATAGTATAACCTGGTATAAAAATCTGCAAACTGCATAGAAGGCAGGATAGAAATAGGATACACCCCCATTATCGGGTTCGACCGGTGCAGCGTAGGTACTTTATTACAGCTGTTGAGCTATTCGTTTTTTGAAAAAATAATGCGGCATCCCACAGTCGTTTGTTTTAATAACTCATAAAATATGTATTCTTGCTGGGTACGATCGCTACATTATTTTCGTATTAGCTAATATTGATTTTCTTTGATATTAAATTATTGGATGCCTATACAATTGAATCCATTCTTATCGACACAAAAAGGATAAGAAAGCACGACGATTCGTTTCAACAAAGAATGTGTTTCTTCAAATAATATATGGTCGATTTGGAAGGGAACTGCGTCAAATAGATAGATCATGAAATATTTCCATTTTGATTCACGATTTTCCCCTACGCGTATCATCCCCAATCTTCGCGTTTTCTTATCAAACCATCTCGATATGCCTTTGTGCGATCTTTCAGTGAGAATATAACGTTATTTCATTGTGCCAGCATAAAGGTTATTATAGTATGAGGTGTAGCTGGTATCCTATAATACCTCTATGTAGGCCAGTATAATGCATGCAGCAGCAGCAGCTATTTGGCCAGGTATTAGGTAAAGGTGTTTACTGCCTGAAACATGGCACATGCCATCCGACTCGGAACTGCGAGAGCAAGAGTCCAGGTGATACAGTTTATTGTTGTTAACGCACCGCGCCACAGGAAGGAAAGGTGCGTGCCGTCGCCATCCTCTGCCTCATGTCCCGACCCGTGCACCTGGACGTTTTTATCCACGTACTTTTTATCAACGTTTCTCTTTCTATCACAAGGTTACGAGTAATTAGTTCATTTAAACCTAACCGATAGATTAATCCCATACCTATTTATATACAAATATAACAAGCATTCAGCAGCATTTACCAACTTCTAGCAGGTACACATTATGGACAGTTATGAGTGAATATTCTCATTATCATTTATTATTTCTATATTATACAGTAGCTATTACTTCTAAAAGGTTGAGTGTATAATTATTCGATAGGTCGTAATTTTTGTGATACGCGTTTAGTTGTTTCTATTATTAACCTAATCGATGAAATCATCTGATTCTGTGCTTAAGCGATGTGACATGTTTTGAGTAAAATATCAAGCCACACGATAAAAAGTGATCCACTTGAGACTAACTGGACTATTCCATGAGTCAAATGTTAGGCAATACACAGTTAACGTCGGGTTTCTACATGGGTCTATTTTCTGGCCCGTGCGAATCGATTTTCCGTGTTTTAATATAAGAACACAACACGAATTGTTATCACGATTCCTGAAGGGGTAAATCGTAATATACCACCTTGATATAGGGGGCGCGCGCCGCAGCGAATTTCATGGCACTGGCATCGAGGACGAAGCTAGATTTCGGTCAGACATGGTCAATAAAATAAAAACTGTTTGGTGATTTACAACTTTTTAATACATTATCCAGCGATCAATACTCAAATGGCAATGATCCATCTATATAACGATGCTAGATTCTATTACCTTACATAAAAGAGGCGAAACTATGAAAATTTCGGCCCCACTTTAGAATACCAACCCCATCGGAAATCGAAGTTCCGCTCATGTGAGCGATTTAATTTAATAACTACGAACAATTTCAAATTTCTTCCGTCTGGTAGAAATTTGAGAGCAGCTGCCGGTGTATGTGTCGAATGTCACAGAAGCGACCAACGGTGGATAACATTGCCCCTAGATTGCATGATTATACCGAGTCGAAACGACGTGCGATGCCATACGGTTGGTAGGCAGGTAGGCAGGTAGAATCGTGAATTGCAGGGCAAACGAAACGAGTGTTTAATTATAACGAACAATATCTAGATTATATACTCGCATGCTATTTTCGCTGAAACGAAAAGAGTATTGGTAACATGTGTTTGTGGTTTTGGGTATTTATTGTACGAGAAGAAAGGATTGTCTAATATTATTTATCGCACGCTGGACTCCTTTCCAAATGCCAACTGTTCCCATTTGAATTGATCAGAATTTGATTCATAAAATCATGTAAACACAGATTATTTATACGACATAAGTCGTAAAGATGTTAAAAAAATCTTTTTTCTGGCTCTTCGTCTCATATGGCCTCAACTAATATCCTATTTTTTGTCATGTAGATCCTAAGAGGAGAGGAAGAAACGCTCCGTAGGTCTGTGAGCATGTTTTGTGTAGTGAACAGAGAAGGAGGGAGGTCGACTCATTCTAGGACTCTGCTTTGCTATTGCGTTGCTGCGTCTCATTGAAATATTTCTGGAATGATCTAAAACAGTCCCACAACAAAACTGATGCTGTCAGCTAATTAGACGTCCAAGAAGAACCCGAGGAAGGTCATCGCTTGCCCTACCCCCTCCCCTCGGCGCCGCACACAGAGTTAGATAAGAGCAAACTCGAATCGCAATGCGCCATTTTGCACCACTGTAGCATAATATAGGTATACCTGTCTGCATATTTTCGGCGTATCGCAATCAACTTGATCTCTCCGCACAAGCGATGTGCCGACACTGTGAATTTAACAGCGGGAGGGCCGAGGTAAGACCAAAAATTGACAGGATGGCCTACTACTGATTTAGTGTTTTCGGGTAGGGGGTGAATATTTTCAGCATAGCCTCCTCAATAATGTTTCACTTGTGTTTGTACAGTCTGCCTCATCGGTTGATAGTTGAATTTGGCCAAATGCTGAATTTCCTGCAGGAGAGGCGAAACGAGCCTCATTATTATGGACACCGGTTTCAGATTGACAGTTTCACTGCAGCCAGGTATACTATTCTAAACTGTAAATTTCAGCAGAATCTCGTGCATTCTTCCCAATCCCTACTCGCTGTATGTATACGCGGTTAACAAAAATGTGCAAAACGAATTAAATTGTTGTGCCTTTGCTTTTGCTGGGGGTGGCCATTGGGGATGAGGGGGAGTCGGATATTTTTACGGGTGGACAGACCCCTTGACCACCCCCTAGCGTCTTCGCTGCTTTAATTCCATCGCATGCTTCAGATCTATTGACATTAACTCGGATGCGCTGTGTCAGACAACTTTGGAAAGATTTCATTTATCGAACTCATATCACCCGGAAGTGATGGATTCCTTACGCAAGCAGATTCGCTACAGAGTCTGTGGAGTTTATTTTTTAGAATGCGCCCAAGTACAGACAGACACGACGCAAATAAACAAGCCGAGTGGTTTTCACGAGTAGAACCACCGCCGCGACATGCAATAATCTATCATCGAACACATGATACGTTTACGGTGTATGGGTTGTCATAGGTAATACGTAGATGGGCACTGTATATAACGTGGTCGCATTTCAATAGTTCTCGTTACGCTTTCAAGCTTCCTCGACGTTCGTAGCGGGCGTCGCGACGGTCTCGCCCCCTGCCCTCGACGCCACCCCCAGCAGCTAGCTAGACAGGAATCGATATTGCACGGGGTTGTCTGGATGCGGTGTTGCGACGTCGGGACGTCGCCGACGCCGCCGCCGCTGCCGCCACCGCCGTCGCCGCCGCCCCCGATGGCCAAACCCATGTCGGGAAAAACACACCTTGGCGGCGGAAACAGCGTGGCGCCAGAATGGACACATGCATGAAAAACGTCTTCATTCAGCCATTTTGTACGTCTTTATAGACGTTTGGTCATTTGTCCAAGTTTCTCAGATCGTCGCACAGAAACTGTCTTTGGTTAGGTACTATAGTTTTTCACATTTAAAAGTATTTCGGCGATTTCGGCTAAGGAAATTTAGTACACCTGAGGTAAAAAAAGCTGTCCAAGCCGCAAGGTTAAAATTGCGGTTACTCAAGAATGGTTGCTTCATTTACTCTGCTTTTCATAAATATGTGCGATAAGAAAGCAAGGCTATAATTTTCCAGTACATTATGCTAAAAAGTAAAAAGTGTGGTATATGTAGTGTTATTCACTCGTCATATTTTTTTGCAAATATTGCACTCTCGGCAGTCAACAACTTGCTTGCGCCAATTAGATCTCCACGCAGCCCGCCAGTAATTAGACTTAATTAGTAATTCTAACTAATTACAACAGATGGCAAGTCATTTTTCATCCCTTTGGTTTAGCAAAATAGCAGCAGCGATACCGCAGCGAACGTTCTAACCCGATTCAGCCTCCCAAGTCCCAGTTTGGCAACCGAGCTTGGAAAACATCAATATCATATTATCCCCTTTTCCCTCGTCCAACGTGCACAGGGCTGGTTGTGATTGGCCAGTCGTAAGTTCACGTGCAATGTAGTAACGGGCGGTCGGTGTGCGCATGCATGGGCTCGGTGTCGTTCGGAGACTGTAGGTGCAATTTGAATAAAAAATAACACGCCGACGCTTCCTAGGAAGTATAAGGGCGTTGGCAGGGCCAGGATCAAGCTGCAGGCGGCAGCGGGAGGACTCGAGCGGGAGCAGGACATTCGGCGGCGGCGGTGGCGGAGAGTCGCTTTTCCGCTGATTCTTGGCACCGACTCAAACTGATTGCCCCGACTGAGTCGAGATAATGCCGAACTGTTTGACGGCGGCGCCTGGCTCGCACGTCAATGGCGCCCAGGTTTACAAATTTGGGTGCAGGCGAGATGGGCGGGGACTGCAGCGCCCGTCCGCGAACGGAAACGCATGCAAACTGGCCATTCAACTCCTCAACATCAATTGCTCAATATTTTTGGGCGGCCACGGAATAACCCATTTGTAACTAGACAATCCCGTAGTCACAAACTATTGGCAATTGTTAGCGATCAATCGCTGTCGAGTGAGTAGTGACAAGACCTCCATATACCTTTGCACGCTAATTCAGCTCTGATGAAAAGAAAACAACGCACAAAATTGGCAAATTTGTAGTGGCCCTGTTGATTGATAGATTATGCGGTGTTTAGGTACGTTAGGTACGACGCACTCGAATCTTTGCCCTGTGACATTCGTCATTTCGCATCAGTAAATTATAGCTTGATGATGAGGGTGATGAATGATGATGAACCTAACAGAGTAGAGCGGTAACCCGGTGTCGGCACGTAGCTTACTTCAGCTTGTCTAAAAACACCAAGGGGATCACCGCTTAACGTCCCTTCCGAAGGACGGATTCCTCCACTAATCCGTGCCATCGAGAGGTTGCGATCAATGGGCGTGCAAGCTGCTGTACTAACTTCAAACCATCCAACCTCACTAACGAACTGAAATTGAACTTGGGATGAATGGTCACCCATCCAACCGCTGACCCAACACAACGTTGCTTAGCTTCGGTGATTTCACGAGAACCGGCGTATCGTTCAGGTTGTGCCCCTGTTTTCAGCTGCCCGAAGTACGTGCATGCTTGCAGAACATTTATGCTGAATGCGCGCAGAGTTGCAAGTTTTGCAAGTCTATTCTAATCCAGTGTCGACAAAATAATGTTTCCTAATGCCTGTCCTTAGGGGATACGTTTTTTTTTAGTCTTTATTGTGCCTGGAATGGTGACAGTGGTCAATTGAGGATTGAGGATGGAACGAGGCAGAGTGATTCCTAGATAGTATATGGTGTGGTCGCGCTCTTGATATCGCCGGTCGCATCGGCACTCTGCAGTACAGTACTAGGCCTAGACTGGCCAGGCAAGGGGATGAACGAATCGATCGCAGCCACGCGAATGGTCTCATGTCTCTACCCCAGTCAGGGCATTGAACTCGCGCACAGCTAGCATCATTGCAAGATAACAAAAATGTTGTAGGCGGGGAAGCGAAAATATTTTGCACTCCTCCCGATTCCGTTGAATGATTGCATTGAAACAAGGGATGGGTTTAGAGTACATTGGCATTTTGCCATCGCAGCTTTATAATGCTTGGTAAATGGTTAGCATGGGGATGGAGCTCAGTTACTGTAAAAAATACGTTGTACCCGATAGGTATTTTTATTTGTACAATAGTAAGGTAACGAGATGAGATGGTATGCCATTAGATTAGAACTTGTATTGCCCGTAGAGAATTTGAGATTTCTTGGTGTAAACTTGTCATTTATATATTAAGACTGAAAAGTGCTAATTCAAATTGATTAGGTTTTAAAAGCATTCAAATTCAAGCTATTTGGGTGAGTATTTAATATACTAGGTTCTTCCATGTAATTCCAGTAAAATGTCTCTATTAATGGGATTATTTTCCTCGTGGCTAACGCCTTATAGTTTCCGTAACTTACACCGAATCTCAAATGAAAAATTTCAAATTTTCGTGAACGGAGAGTCTAGCCGTGTGCACGCTCCTAGCAGCAGAAGTATGAACCCTACAAAACTTCTGTCTGCCAGTCAGCTGTCAAACTCGTAGCGAACGTGGGGTTAAATCCTTCGTTCGAAGTATTACTTTTTTCTTTTCGTGCTTACAGAATTCATCTTCGTGAAACGGAACGAATTGGGGGAAAAATAACGGGACGCTCAATTCAAAGATAGATCGAAGAGCAAAATGGTGAGTCAAGGGCCCATGGATTTAGCATAGATAACCTCACTTTTGTCTCTGTCTCTAACAAAATTAAAAACAAATTCGAACTAAAATAATGCATTTCATTATCTATTGACTCGTATTTTCCGATTTTAATGTCCTTTTTTGTAGCATAATTTATTCCTATTAAATGCTTGCAGGCTATTAGAAAATCAAATGCTGTTTGCCATGTTAAGTGCACTGGGTAAAAATTCAATGCACCTAGTAAGTAAAATATATTGGGTGGTAGGAGGGTATGGTGAACAATCATTGTAGCTTAAGTTCATCTATGATTATTGGTAAAGGATGTTAAATTAATATTGGCAATTGTCCACTGTTTGGGGAGGAGTAGTAACAAGCTAGAACATCACGAAGACATGCAACAAGTTGGATTGGACTTTGCATTGTCAGCTCTAGCCGAGAGTCACTGTAATGCCTTGAAAGATAATGTTTCTGCAATTGAGACTTTTCTTAATGTACTTAGGCACCCAGCCTACATTTAAAACATGATTTTTCCTTTCCAGTCGGCTATTTTCAACTTCCAAAGTTTGCTGACTGTGGTTCTTCTTCTCATATGCACGTGTGCATATATTCGATCAATTTTCCCCAGTTTGGTCGACAGGAGTAAAACTGGGTTCGTTTGTTAATGCATTATTTGAATCTGTTTCCACAGATTTTTTCTGGTGAAGTTAATGTGGGTTATGTTCTTTCTCATTCTAGTTTTCTTGGAACATTTTGGAAATGTGCTCGGATCGGTGAAAGGAAAAGTCCTTGGGTGGCGTTCAGCTGTGTAGTGATGGCGTTCAGTTTGCTTTTCTTGACATAGAGACATATTATGATAACGTTGTTATTTCTGATAATCAAAGTTTATTCATTTTTGTATTGATAATATTGAAATGGTGTTTTTTTACTTTAATTAAAAGAAGTTAGGCCTATGTACAGTCATATTTGAAAAGCAGGTATCTAAATTTGAAACATGTAACCACAGAGTAAAAAAGACATGCATTTTCTGTAGTTTAGTACAAGTAACAGATACATTTTCCAACAGTAACAAAAACTTTTCAAAGTTTTAATTTAGCTATACCATTTTATACACACACTTGTAATTAAGTATGTAATGGTATTCTTGTGATGTCTGTACAATAAAGACAGGTACCTACGATAATGAACCATATTTCACCAGCAGCTTCCTTCTACCACGAAGAAATCAAAGTCACGCAGATCTACAAAATATATTCAACATATTACCACCTATACGTTTTAAATTGTTAATAAAATGACAATATACACTATTTAAGCTCCTAATGCTAAACATATACATATAACGGATAGGTAGGTACAGTGAAACGTATCTGCGTTTTCAAACGTTTCGTACCTACTAATGATCAGTAGTTCCAGCACATTTGTGTGGAGAAATGAGAGGAGTATCGTATTAACGCCACTAAATGGAAAAATTCGTCTTTTTTAAATGTAAAAGCAAAGACATTGGCACTAGTTACTTGATCAGCCCTTTAAGCCAGTTTGCACCAATACACAATACGCATGAATCTTATCAAGACTTGATGTCTATTAAACTGAATAGGATTTATACTTTTATAAATTAGTTGCACATGCAACTTGAAAAGAGATCAGAAAAATAAGTATCATCATTTTTGAAAGATAAAAGATAACAGGTAAACTGTAAAGCAACCTCAAAATATAGAAATAAATGCGTACTTTGTACCTGATGTAAGTCAATGTGTATGTAAAATGACCGAGGGAATGCAAATTATTAAAAAAGACCTTAGCTTTTGACAGCCCAGAATTCCCAGATATTCATTGTGTAACTATCTAATCATTTCGAGGTATTTCTGCTTGTGTTTGCTGAGCATTTCTGTTACCGTCACCAGCTTCTTTATCGTTGCCTGGAAAAAAGTATTTTTGTTACAAATCTACAAAACCATAACAAGTAGCTCCCAGGCTCCCAGGCTCCAAGTAACTAAAAAGTACTAAGTAATTAGTTGCTCGTTAATGTTGAGATCCTAATTTTCCTACCTGAGACTTGCTAAGCGTTTGTAACTCCTTCAAATGCGAGACACAGATGTGGTGTATTGTTCCCAGATCACGGGCAGGATCTCCCTTGACTCGAGCCTCTTCGGATTCAGGCTTTTCAACCAAATTCTAAAAGTATTTACAAAACAATTATAGTATTCCCAGAAAAACACCTTTCTCCCAACTGCTCACGAGAACGTACTATATCCAATTATTGCAGGGATGTTGGACTTACCGAAAGTTGGTCGAGGAAGACTACCATTCGTTCTTTATTCTTGAGGATGAATGGATTGACTACTTCCATGTACGGCTCTTTTCCACCAAACTCCACTAGATTAGCAAGATTCTGAAGACATTTGGCCACCATTATTAGCGACCTTGACGCTGTTGGAATAGGAGGCTCTGAAATCGAGAATTTTCGTTAGGTTCCAAAATCATTGTGATGCCGATTAAAAGGAGGGAATAGATTTTCTTCTGGAGAGTTTATATGAATTAGTGCAAAGGTAAGAAGCAGTTTTACCTGAAATCAGGTTGAATTGTCGCGGGTTCAGCAATGCAGGACACAGCAACCGAAGGAATATAAAACCACTGACAACTCGGGTACGAACAAAACGTTCGTGAGGCCATTTCCCCATCACAGAACGTTGTAGGCAGCCACATATGTAACGTACCGTCCTGGAAATCAACGATAAATGTAAAAATGCAATAGACTCTAGCTAGGTACTCAACTTGGTCCTCAAACCAAAGAACAGCTACAAGTAAATCGAAATGCAATCGCCGCTTACTCACTTTGGGCATGCATCTGCAGACATAAAAATGGATAAGGTGACTTCATCCAATATCTGAAGTAGGAACTCGGCATTATTACAAGCATCATCGGGAGAATCCATTTTTGTCGGATTTAGCTGTGAACAATAGAACATGATTATCCAGTTTCCTACGACAACTACTCTATGACATCGAGTGGTGGCCAAGCGGATAGGTACTCACTTCACAAGACTGTTTGGTCTCTTGCAGTTTAATTATTGTGTCGAGAATCGCCGAGTTTAAAAATCCTGTGCAAACGGACTTCATGTACAGATCCATTAATGTCGTCGTAAGAGAAGCCGCTCGGAAGAGAGTAGACGTTTCTTCCTCTTTCTCAATTTCTGCTTCGTTTAAAGATTTCATCAGCTCCGCCTCTTTTCTTTCGTATCTTTAAAAGAGATAAGAATAATGGACATGATATTATATGCAATTCCCAATACGTGCCCACATCTATCGGTATCCAACATTTTTGGGTTTTTATTTCGAGGCATAACTAAGATTCATACCCCCCACAAAAATGTAATTCCCCCACCCAACAAATATTTAAACGTATTTTCAAAGCCTTTCTTTTGTTTCAATCTTAGCACAATGGCCAATTAAAATGTCCATGACCATGTTCTTAGCTCTCGAAAACAGTTCATCTTTATACAACCTATTTTGTAGCATTGTTTCTTAATCTGACTTTAAGTTTAAAAACAGCTTTTCTTGCGGCCCCTATTACACTCCATCCAACATGATAAACATTTGGAAAGCAGTAAAGTGACGTCTAGATATCTGTACAGACGGCAATGCAAACTAATCAACTAACTACTCATTACACTAGTTTCACTAATTACACTAATTGCATATCAAGTAATCACAATTAACCAAGTTTATCTGTGTTTGAGAAAATGTCATGTTTCGAGCTTTCAGTGATGCAATTTAAAAAACTGATCTCCTACCAGGGCTCCCTAAATTGATAGCCTCTAGTTATGCGACTGAATATATATGCACCTACACTCTATTTACTGGGAGAGCATACTTTTCTGTTGGGGATGGTGGTAATGGACAACTAGCATTCCAGAGGCAATCACTATTGTGGGATTTTTAACGCCATAAGAAAAGCATTGATTCCACAACCGTGATTGACTCTGGAATTTTTGTTTTTCTAGTAGTCCATTAACACAGGAAAGTAGGACTAAATATTTTGTGAGTGTAATGCCCTATGGTCTCTCACTGTAGAGACTGTAAATAGACAAAAGTTTAAACAGGTACTCAGCAATTAATTTTTGTAGAAAACACAAGTGGCAGGCAAATTTTCAACCCCTAAAAAGCGTACGCTTATCAGGGCATGCACCACCTCCAGGGAAGGATCGAACCCCTAAAAAGCGTACACTTGTCGTCTCAGTCTCACCTAAATATCCGGAGCAAGGAGTTTGCGAGCGGCACTCGATCCAGATGGCACACGTCGGCCAGGGCATGCACCACCTCCAGGGAAGGATCGAGAATCAGTTCTTGCATGGGCGAGTATTCTTCTTGCGGCATGATGAGATCGTGCACGTAGCGAGTGCGCAAACGCAGAGATCCCCATTCTCCGATGGGAGTCATTCCCGATAGCGGGTACCAGTCTTCATTCTGCAAGTTAAGAACTCTTTAGATGACCTATGTTTTAATTGTAATGATATTGATATCTTTAAAGCATTTTTAAGATATGCCTTGGACGCTGTGACCTGGTTTACATACTAACCAAATGTACATAAAGTGTAATAAATAAATCAAAACCAAATCAAAATCAAAGCAGACCCACATTTGCAGATCCTCTCTTGTCATTCAGTCAGCATGGCAATAGTTACGAATAGAATTCATAGTTTACACGAGGGTTACTACTTTTTAGATTACCGCAAAATATGCGTCCATCTGTGAGCCATAGCTATTATAAACCATGCTTAAACTACCCATTGTATCGTAGTTCAATACAAAGTAATTTTTTTACACAACTGCAGAGAATTATAAACATTTTTGGCAACTTCTCGCTTCGTAATTTGTAAATTCGAGAACAGCCGTGGTCCATGACTCAAAATTTCTGCATTTATCTAGTCGGCAGTAATCCTCGTGCAAACTATGCATTGGTTTGGAGTTGAACGACACTCTGTAGTGAAGCTGACTCTGTGGCAGTGGTCTATCAACTTGCGATTACAAGATTATTGCTAAAGTTTGTTGTAAGAAAGCTTATCTTTTGTAAAGAGCCCAGCCCCATGCAATAGAACGCTAAGAAAACCACTACGCTTCATAAAGATTTTTGTAGAAAATACTGTCAACTTTTTTCAGGGACTAACAATTTTTTTTTGATATTCATAGCACGAAGATTATGGAAAAAGGCTCAATTCTAACATATTTTTTTTTAGCTTACCTCATCTCCATTGGTCAAAGTGGCAAGTTCCACAGTTAATTCTGCAACTTCAGTATCTTTGGATCGCTTGCCTTTATTGTAAATCGTTATCGTGAACGTGATAACATCCGGAGGGACATCACTGAAAAACCACAAACAGTCGTCAGACTCACTTCACAACAACTCCACACTGCCAAAGCTCTCGGAAGTCCTACTCACTCTAAAACAAATTCTTCGTCCCAAACAGGATCCGGCCCGTTTTTGACCTTTGTGCGCGCGACTTTGATTTGGTTCAACGATATGATACAGAACGGGTTCGGCACGAGTTTGTATGGAAGACGATGTGCATCTAACACATGGAGCTGCAGGCAACGAAGTTCTCGCAGCCGCTGGGCCTTCGGAGAACGGGCCACTTGTTGCGTGACGCACAGTGGTTTCAGGGCCGTGATCCAATCCTGCAAGTAGGATAAAACAACGTACACGGATCAGGCGCGGGCAGTCTCTGTGATTCTCAAAGGTTTGCAACGACTGTTTTGAAGGTTCGACTGTCACAGTCTTTCGGCAGTGTTGAGGGCCGGTTTTACAACTTTTCTTAACTCCCAGTAAAGAGTTGTTCATAGGATTCAATTGGTATCGCCAAGGTAACAGCCAATCTCATGCACGGAATTAATTTTGTTTCTGAGGATTATCTCTTAACTCATGGTTAAGAAAAGTTGTAAAACCGGCCCTGAGTAAATTAAAAAAAGTAACTAAGTTAAGTGACCTTTCTAGTTTTTTATAGACACTGATCAGCTACCAAATGATCGAAAGAAACTTTAAAAGTTACTTTCAAAAAATTTTGCAGCTATATTTAACCCATTGTTTTTCTTTTCACAGTGAAAAAGTGGTTTTAAATTTCCTCATGTCAGCATGTTCGGTTCTGTTTGGGCCATTGAGCTAGATGGCAACTAAATTTGAAATTTAAAACTATGTTGTTCTAATTTTCATATAAAAAAAGAGCAAATTCACACACGCACGCCCGACCAAACGGTGATCCGCGACTCGCGTCCGACCGTCTTCAACAACCACATCCTAGCACTGGAGCACATTGCAATGTTTTCTTGATGCTAATTGGTCGAGCTGCAAATACCAGCTGGATGCATGTCAAGCAGGCATTCACGGCATGTCAGAATACCCATCCTCTTCTGAATCATGCATGACCTACAGACTTTATGCCTGATGCTTGCTAAAATCTTTTCATTCAACTACCACAATAGTGTCCAAGAAAATAGCAGCTTACACAGGTAGGGACTCAAATCTATTCATTATGAAAGGAACGCGTTATCCTGAAAACTTGCTTGGCTAAGACAGGAACGCGTTTCGATAAAAGGTCCCCAAAACAAGAGCCGTAGCGGAAAAGCGGTCTTTTCTAAAAGTTCCGGCCCAACACTTATTTTTGGCCGACAAAGTTTAGATTTGGGGAATTTTTGTAGCCAAGCCGTAAAATCAGCTACACTCAAGAATATTTTTAATTCATTTTTAATATCAACTAAAATAATTTTTTGAAAGTTACTAATGCATTTAAAAGACATTTTTATTTAAATTATAACTAGATTATCTAAAAACCTATATAGGAGAAACGAAAGTAATTTCTGCTTTCTACATTCGCTGGGACATTTCCCTAGAGAACGAAGTGGCTTCTTAAGGCACCTGACTTGTCTATGAGATTGAAACTTGACCAGCTCTAAAAGCTTTGCGTTACCGTGGCATCTGAGTGGTGTCCTTACCTGAGTGGTGTCAGCGGAGTTTGAACACAGGTACGTTATGGTGGCCAGGCAGGGCAGCGCTCGTTCAACGAGCTGGAAGCAATGTGGTTGGTCGAAGACAGAGTCGTGCATCTGGTACAGGTAGGCGCAGCTCAGGTCGATCAGGCCCTTTGGCTTGGTGCGTTTTGGGTTGTCAAAGAAATACAGAAAAGTGTCGGTGCCCTCGATGACCAGGACAAAGTACATCGCTTTCCATTTCTTGTTCTTTTCGCTCTTTTTGTTCAGATATCCTTGCATCTTGATTCCTTTGTTTTTTTTCAAGCCGGACTGTTCTCTGCACTCACGGAGCGTTGCGTAGATTTGCTCGGCATGCTGAACTTCTTTAGACTTGACGTCCCCGTCGGCCATAGTCTGTTCAGAAAAACATGTGTTTCAGAAACCGCAATTTCATTACCCTACGTCACATTTATCAGTCTCACTAAGCCGCAAGATCATACATACCCTTCCAACTGCCAATACCAAGGTATGTCCCTCAACTATCTGCTCTTTTCGATAGCGGTTGATGACAGCATCCAGACACTCAAAAGTGCGACCTCCCATCAGATATCGAACACCTTTTTTCTCGATGCGAAAACGCTGTATTTGATTGTTTATGTGGAAAAAGAGAGAATAGTCTCCAGGCGAGTTATCACTCGGACGAACTAAAAAGCTACCTGGCCCAGCTGAAAAATTCCAATTTCCATTACTAACCAAACTACCCATGAGCACCACTCATCATTGCCACAGAATTGTGTTCCATTTACGTACCTTTGACCAGCATGTCAACTGCTTCACTTTTAGTGACGTCAGGATGAAACCAGCAAAATACTGTGTTTGGGTCTATATTTTCGTCAAGATCATCAACAAGATCACGGAAAATCATGCCTTGTTCGCCAGTTCGATGTGCTGTCACCCACAACCAGCCATCTCCCATGTCGTTGTGAACAAAGAAAATATCTCCCTTTTGAAAAGTGAGCTCATCAGTGTCAGGCATTTTTGTGTACGGAAGAATGGCCACGATCCGCTTTTTGTCGTTAACTGGCTCGGGAGGCGGAACAGGGTGTATTAACCGCTCGCGCTTTAGAAGATCCGAACAACTTGTATAGTAGCCAATGAGATTCGACAAAGAATCAAATTGACGGCCGCCAATGTAAAAATCTCCACAAACCGCAGTTATCCTAGAAAATATAATGCAAAATGAGCATGTGGCTCTAGAATCCAATAAAATTTTTAATATCAAAAAAAAAGAATGTGCATTCTTCTTTTGTATTGGCCATTATTTTATTTGCTGAGTGATTTACCGAAAGTGGTTGATTCCGGTTTTTCCCAAGTAGGATAATACATATGAGCCTGGTTTCCTGTCACTTTCACGAACAAGATAACTTCCCATTTTTGCTGCTTGCCATAAACGTTCCTCTGCTGTGTATCTGTCTAGCCGGCCATGATACCACCTGCAAAGAGGTAATGTTCGTCAATGACCAGACAGACAGGAAATTTGAAAGCACATGCAACATCACAATAGGAGTGAATCACTTACTGGTTTTCTGGAGGTGCAACATTGTTTGTTGTTGCATTGCCACCATCCCCTTCGTCTCCCAGAAAGGGATCAAATTCTTCCCCAATGGCAACATCATGACCCTCATCACTTCCAGTACTGGGTGATTCATGCAGCTTCTCTTTGGGCAAAATGATTCCCGTTCCTGGACCACCTCTCACAAACTCTGCCATTTTCCAACCAATTCACCAGTAAGCAGGAAAACACACCAGCCACCCGTTAAAAACTTTCATTCATGGATCCACCCACCCCTCGAACTCCAGACTCCCAATTCCCAATGCACACTCCCACTTCCAGCTGTCATGAATGACAGCGCTCCAGCGAACTGGGAACGAGATTGGAAGGCGGTGGGTTTAAGAACTTGATTGCGAATGGCGCGAAAGTTGAGACGTGGTTGCTACATGATTAAATAAATCTACTATCTTTCTGAACATTGCCGTGATATGATATGATATTATTTTAAAATGAGCAAAAATGAAGACGCCAAGCTCCAAGGTAGGATTTCAAGCGGATTGCCAAGTAATAACTTCTGTTGTACGGGAAAAAAGGGCGCATGTAGTCTTTGGAGGTTATGGGCCTCATTAATAATTTATTTGCAGATTTGTTTAGAGAATATTCGTTATCTCATCATAAGGACGACCTGCTTAAGATACTTGAATTAGAAGATGACACCAAACATTTCTCTATTACTGTGAAGTAAGTGCAACACTCCTGAACGAAGCACCCTGTGACACCCTGCAAGCTCCTGCTCTTTCTAGTCTTTGCATGTATTCTACGCTTGAAATGAATATCCGACCACAGATCAGTCAGTACACGCTCGTATATTGATCCACTATTTACCATAGTTGCTTTTTGTTTGATTCTAGTTTTGTCACTCTTTTTGAGGAGAGCACTGCACTTGGTGATGGAATTCTGTCAAATGCAGATCATTGCTTACCCATTTATGATAAAGCATTAATTGATGCTCAGGCATATCTGTTGAAAACCGAGCCTGTAAAAGATTCTTGTGGACCACTTTTATTAAAACCACAAATACACGCTCGAATGACAGGTATGTATTTTTCGAAAACCCTCATCAAGTTGAAAAGCAGATTCACATTAGGGGTGACTTGTCCTTCACTGGATTTGGCTTAAAATGCAAAGACGCACATTTTTCAGTTTTTCTGAAGTATTAATTCAAGCAATATATGCAATTTTTTTTTTTTTGTTTTTTAGGCTGTTTAAGCCTTTTTTTTTGTCTGTATAGTATTACAGTTTAAAAAAAAAAAAACTGTTAATAACTGGGTTAAACTGCCACAATGCCAGAATAGTTAGCATCAGAATAGCAGTCATAGTTAGCAGTCAGTTAATAGTTAGCAGTCAGAATAGTTAGCGAAACGTTGGCAGTTTAGTGTCAGTTAAGTTTTCAGCAGCTTAACCCAGTTATTAACAGTTTT
>QKMV01000291.1:0-25331 GCA_003287335.1 Lednia tumana
ATATATGTATACATACATCGTTTTAACAACTGTCAGTTATGAATGCAATTCGTATAGCTTTGAGGTTCACTTTTTCTTCCTCATTCTCATCTTCGTCCTCATCCTCATTTCTAAGATGTAAACGATTTATTTCATTTGGTGAAGTGGACATTATGATAAGTTGGACATTTAGAATATTTGCTGATTTGGAACTTTTGCTACGTTGGAGCAGTTGAACAAACGAAAATCATCTCCATGCAGTTATTCAAGTGATTAAGGCCGGTAGATAAAGGTAGATGATAACATCTGTCATACATTTCATTATTGCCATTACATTATTTATGATGTTCAACAGATTTAGAAGTTTGAGCCTAATTTAAGTCCTTATAGACTCTGCCTTGTAGCATGACGTAACTAAAATCTCAATATGACAAAGAGACCGAGCTGAAGCCCTCTAGTTAACAGGATTTCATCATATCCCTATGAAATTGTGTGTGTACCAGTTCCCAATTGGGAATATGGGGAAAGACCAAAACGAATCGTGTTAATTAATTATTCAAACCTGCGACAAAGGATGATTGGAAGGGAAGAGGATAGGGAGACTGGAAAGGGAAACTGGAAGTTCAGGGACGCAAAAGGGAATACGATCCACTTGAAAAGGGAATAGGATAAGAAGGGTGCAGTAGCAGGATTCAAGTTAGGACAATAGAAACAACCCTTATGTCGACAAATATTACACGTGATAGTTATTATGGTTACAAGTTTTCAGAGATGGAAATTGCGATACACTAAATAGCGTAGGTATTTGTATGTCCTTAAAATGATAAACTCGTGTCCCTACATTCCAGTTGTACATGTCACATGTACAATCCAAGGAATATGGGAGTTATACACATTTTATGTGTGCAACAGAAGCTAACCGAAAACAAGAAAGAATCTGTACAGCTTTTTCTTGCTAACTTGATTACATCGTCGAACATAAGTACATTAAACAACTATTTAATTCAAACAAATTTCGCCGTACTTAAACTCCACCCCGTTATATACAGCTCTTGATTACTTCAAGCACCCTGATCAAATTTACAAGAGATAATTTTATTCGTTCAAGTTCGGGACCCATGTGAAAATGCGTACATGAAGATTGCGCATGCGTGCTTTTGAAAACGGATTAAGATGTCAAATGAATGCAAATGTTGACGCATCAGACGCACGGATACCGACGACGCACGTTACGGTTAATCGTATCATGCTTGATAGAATTTCAACTGTATTAGACATGCTGATTAAATTCAATTCTTTGCCATGGAAATTTAAACTTGTCTCGGTAATTTTCGATTCAGAAGAACAGCTGAGTGGGTAGCATGGCGAATCAGCTAAGGGTGGTCTCGTTTTAGGCCGGCGCGAGGTTTCGATTTCGAAACAAAACGTCTTTGTTTTACTGAAAAGTTCTTGGAATAGATCTGTTGAAGATATAATTACCGTGCAGACAAATTTTAGTATTTAACGAAAGAATTCCGCCCTTTTTTTAAAAGCGTGATTTTTCACACAATGTATTTCAATTTATTAGTAATGTAAAGACGAAATCGTATAATATCAGCTATAGAGGTTACATTCTTAGAATTTACAAGAATTTCTTGAACCTATCATACTTTTAAAAATCTATTATCATTCACATCTCTAGTAGTGTCTGAAGTTGAAGTTGGGAAATCCTAATTTTTCTTTAACAGATTTATTATAAGCAGCTAGCGGTGGATGTGCCGTGTAACAAAACTAGCATTTATCTTAACAATATTATATTTTAGTTTCGCCTTTTCAAAGCCACTAAGGAAAATGCACGTGCATTGAATGCTAAAACCGAACTACAGAACATGAAAGGGAAGCCGAGACCTCGCGAGTAATTATTTCCGAATTGAAAAGTCGTCCATGCATACAATCAGCGTTCACATGGAGAAAACGCTGCTTCATGAGGGTGATTACCGAACTGACGTCACATACATGACGTCAGCTGGCTTTCGGTAGACGGGCTACATCATGCATTAATGGGGTGTCTTTAATCAAATAATTGCAATAGTAATTGCACTAGTGCTACGGTACGGAAAAAAATAGCACGGCCTGAATAAGAATTTGGAACTTTTTTTATAAATCGTTATTTGTTATCGTTTTTTAACACAAGTGTATTTAAGCTCATACGTCATATGGTATTCCCTAGATGGGGGTAAATTCATGTAGTACAATGTGAGTTTATTGAAATCAAACATTATTCTAATGCTAAGCTGTGTGCGGTCTAGAAAAAACAGACACAATATAAAATCGAGTGTGTGGCTTTTTTCAAAGTTGCAATTAGTGCTTTTTTTATGTGAATCAATTAAGGGGCACAGGGTTGTCGTATTTTCAGGGCAAGCCAATTTATCTGTCTATATATGAACATACTCTTGTGAGTGATGTAAATTCGAAGCTAGGTCCTCAGTCGCATGAAAATTTGTAGATAGTTGGCCTTATGCATGGTAGTGGAACAAACGTTAAGATTGTAATCTAGTGGCTCGATGGTCAGGTGATGTATGCAGTTGTCATTCAGCTGTAGCATCACGTTATGTCACGTGACAACATGACGTCACTTCAGACACGAAGTCTAAACGTTATCCAGACATGACTAGAAATTCTCTTCAATTTATTACAAGAGATACGAGGGAGACAATGTAATTTTTTCACACATTTAATGAAAAAAATAAATGCTAAAATATTCCGCATTTCTTAAAAAAAATACGACCACTGCGACTGTATAGAGTGTGTTTTGATAGTAACATAGGCAACGGAAATAAAATGGACTTCCTGTTTCAGTTCAGACGTCTCAATTAATTCTGTCTGTAGGTACTGTAAGGTGTAAATTAAACAGATAAGAAATAGCGTTTTTTTTCTCGCTACAGTTTATTTGCTAATGGAGCAAGTTATATATATAGTGTTTATGGTTCGATTTCGCCATAGGGTCTCGAGTGCGAATGAATGTTTTGAATTTGATCGCATCTGAAATTTGAGACTCAATTATAATAGTCTGATAAACAACATTTGGCACGAATAATTCATTAGCGTTAGTAGTAAATAAAAAGCAATTCCATGGGGTTGTTTTGCAAATGAGCAAAGTTAGCGATTTATCCAAAACGTTTTGATAAAAATCGTTTCGTTTATCAGTTGGTCACACACAGCTAATTCTCATGACAAAGCTTATCAAGCTATAATTTTCCATACATTTCCATTTTATAATTTAAGCTTGAATCCTAATGCTTACGAGGTAAGATGATAAAATAATATTTTAATATTATATTTCGACTTAATAATTTACTCACGGCAATTCTGGATTGAAACATTAAAGCTTAATTAACTTTCGGTTCGATATTGAAATTTCTGCATAGTAATGGAAGCTCGTGATTGTTTTCACTTACAAAATCATCCACACACCTTCTTATATTGAACCAGTTACCAACAAATAACCGTTGTGTAATCGACAAACACACCCTATTTTAAACATGATCATCAAAATATATCTCATTAGACCCGGATGGTTTGGCATGGTACGAAATAAAGTAAGAGATAGACTGTTGTGGTTTAGATGAGCAAGAAAGAGAAGCAGCATGTGTATACTGGGCGTTTGCTCGTATACTAACGTTCGGTGATTGTTTTTCACGATCGTAGCAGCACCGCGAAGTGATTTATTAACAGGTGGCTTCATTTGGGTGTACAGCACCCGGTTAATCAAGCGACTTAACCTGCATCATCGAACAAATTGTTTATTGCATTTTTTCATTAACGCGGAGATGAGGAGAGCCGCATCGGTCAATTGTGAACAATCCTCTCCGACCATGGTACGCATCGTGTTTTCTGGCTATGTTGTTTGGGGATGAAATTGCTCCCCATTTAAATACAGCATAGATTCGACTTTGATTAAAAGCAGTACCGGACAAAATTACAGTCTGCAAAGGAAATTAAAACTGGACAAAACCAAACAGTTTTCAGGATTCCACTAAACATTTAGGTGTTTGATTGGATAGGCGCCATTTTTTTTTAATTGATTGTGTCTTTGCTTCAAATTTGTAGCTGAAATCAATTAACTCGACACGTTGAATCACGTTGAAAACTATTTTGCGCACTTTTCCGTTCTTTGACTAGTCATCAGTCTATAGTGGCTTTTTTCCTACCTGTCACTGGAAATCGCGGAAGCTAGGTAAATTTGGCATGGGCACATGCCCCCAGGCGGTGACAACTCGAAAAAAATGCACAATAGATAGCATGGTGAGAGTCAAGCTGGCCTTCAATCATAAGTCATATAGTGATCTTATCACAGATGCTTCAGGGGCAATGCTCACCTCATACTAACCATCTCTGTCCCAATAATTATCCAGAAGCAGAAACGTTATAAAAGAAATTATTTCAGTCAGACGCGACGCATCGTCCGTCGAAAAGCCAAGTTGAAGGTTACATTCGTATTATGCAAAGCAATTACTTCTTGCGCTGAACCCAATCATTTATCGGGTAATCTTCGGCGGTGAAATGATTATCCACAACAACTTGTTTGCCTCGAAAGGAAAGTATTCAAAACAATATGACTATCTACCATAAATTTTGTAAAAATTAAGAATGCTTAGGTTTGTATATATCTTTGTCGTATTAATATTCCCTGCTCTTCCAAGAAGCAGCTAACAATTATAATAGTTTCTATAAACGTTACTTGCTCCACTGCCATGCATTCTACGATCATTCACTTTCATGATCGGCATCGATTACTGTGCCTGTGTGCACTAATTTTGAACAAAATGTGCGATTTTAAACAATCTGGTATTACGTGCTATGTCAGTCACGATGCTAAAACCGGATAACTTGAATAAACGCGAAGGCAGCATTGTTTTGAAACTTGTTTTGAAATGGAGCACACATTCTCGAGAAGAACCAAAGTTGCATTCAATGCACTGAGATTGCTTTGGGAAACCGTAAGTTTAATTGTCCAGCCAGGGGTTAACTGTTCATTACATAAAATTGAACCGTGAACATTTTAGCTCTTGATTTTGACGTATGTCAATCACCAGAGCTCATTAACGAAGTCAGTTTGTTACGACTTGCCACACCCTCTGAAACACTTAGACATTCATGAACAACCTGAGATGGTCTTCGTTGATACCTTCGACAAAATAACATCCCGGTTATAATCAAGATAGGATATTGAAACACCAGGAGAAATATATATTTAGATTTTAGTCAACGTAGTTACTATCAACGAGCTACTCGCTCAAAGGTATCTATATAATAAAATGTTGCCTAAATTCATTCACGTAGAATGAAGCCCCAGAAAAAGACAACCCGTGGCTATCAACAAAGCATATTGACCTCCACTTTATAGAATCTACTTGCCACAATTTTATACTTGTAACGTATTATGCAATACAAAATATGAAATACATTTTACAGTAGGTAGCATCCATCTAGGTACTACATTGCTCTTCAGGTAGGTATGCAGAAAGAATGTTGGCGCTTGCTCGTGGATTTCGAGGAAGCTAGCAAAACGTAATTTTCAGTGCTACAGTTTCGTTTTACATGCGTGTACTCATCACGTCTCCTAGCGAAGAAGCCTATTTCCACGACAATATTAATAACACGAAGCGAAAAGTAAACTCCCAAAATTCCTCGACATTTACGCCACTTGGGTTTTACTTTTATTAGACTGGCAGTGTGTCTACTAAATCACGCAACGTTCGTGTTATGTTGGTAACCCTGGCCCACCGTCACCACCTCGAGCTACGCTATTATTTTCATTATTGTTATTATTATTTCGAAGCACGAGATGCTGGAAGAGGGTAAAAAAATCTTGCTAGCTTCAGTTTACTAACGCAATAAAAAATGTCGCGAAAGAACCTGAAAAAATAAAAACTCCTACCGTAAAACGTGTTTTATGATGTGAAGTGTCTCTATGATCCCAAATCGTTGTCTAAAAATTTTAAGAAACAACGTGGATGCCAATTATAAAACTGACTGGTACTTGTACGGTTTCTGAGCCAAAATGATTCTATTCAAAGTGTAGTAAATCAGTTAGATATAAAATAATTGAAATAGACACAAGATTGTCTGCTTTCAATTGAAAGCATCGAGGTGCCAAGTTAAATGTAACCATGTCGTTCATCCAGCAAATAAGTTACGTCGCTAATTAAAAATTCCGTTTCGTGCAGCATTAAAACGAAACAAATTAACAATTAGTTGGAAGGTGTTCAAATACTTCAATAGAATTGCTCCAAGAAGTTAATTAAGCTCACTTCAAAGAAATGTTATGAATAATATCGCTGTATTTTATACCTACAAGCGTTCATTTTATTGTGATGTATCTGAAAATTCCAACTAGAAATGAATATTTTATTTAAATGCAGAATTCATTAATTATGCTAGTAATTTTATGGATTCTCAGGTTCAAGGAAAGAGAGCATTTTGTATTGTAATTTGCTTCGCACCTTGAAATAAATTGCAGGTTGAATGAATCTTGACACTGAAATAAGTCAACTGAGAATTTTCCAGTAGATGGCTACTGCAAACGCCAAAGGCTAGATCACAGAATTTCCATCCGAGAGCAAGAAGTGAGTATACGCTAAAACATACGTCACTCATTATATTATCTACAAAATATTTGTATCACAAAGTCACCTTCCACGCCTTCTCGCGAGACTTATTATGAATCTCACGAAAGGAATGATTATAGTGGAGCATTCGTGCCACGAAGCAATTAAATCAGCAGCAAATGTTAATACTGATGGAAAATAAAGACACTTGGTAACTCCTAAAATGACCTCTACAGATTTAAATCGCTGTCGAACGATCGTACAGTGACACGTATTCCCTTTGCTAACAAAATGAATCCAAAAAAAATCCAAAAGAAATTCCAGACAAATTACATCCAACATAATCAAGATCAAGATCAAAATCGTAGAGAGGCTTTGATAATATTCATCTAAATATGTCACCTAGTTTAGGTACTTCGTAACTAGATTGCATTCAATCGGTTGACGTTACCTACATAGCAGTCTCTTCATTCTCTCAGCTTTTATTGTCATACCAGATGGTATATGAACGTGTGCATGCAACAGCTCAACCTTTTTACTATTCCGACATGACATGTGGCATATCAATGTCACATTCAAGTATGCACATATTTTTCATCTTTGTGGGTCGGGCACAAAAGAATACGTAATCATTCGGGGAGAAAAGCTGGGGCAAATTTTAGATTAGATGAGGCCGTTTTTGGGTTATAAACGTTGAGAGAGAAATAATTTTTGTTAACTTAAATTGTGCCGCTGCGGTATATAGACTAAAAATTTGCTCGAGTTAGCCGGGTTATTGTAAGCTGGGTAACTACGTGGTTTGTAGTGTGTTGTACGCTTTTTTTTAGGTCATAGAAGCATAATTCTTGTAAAAAATTCGCTCTCTTTGACTGACATGTTACAGTGAAGCTTCGTTCATGTAGGTACTTAGTTATTTAATTACCCACTGGCAATGCTGTATTCATTGATTTCTAGGTGGTCCATTTAAACTGAATCCTTCAGATACAATCAATTGATAATTGATTGCTGAAAGTCAAATAGACTGAAAGGCATGTTTGATTGATAGGGTATAAAAACAAATGTGTTATTAATTGAATTCAAACACTATACAGATAATAATGCGTATTTAATTTAAAACTATTTGATCCGAGTAGTTATCAAGAACTGTTTTAAATCTTAAATAATTGTAGGTTAAAACACTGATTCAAGCTGGGTTTTCATTGGACTCACAATGTAAAATTTGCAGCAACGCCAAAATCTTTGGCTATTAGCCAACCCCCCACGCGTGTTATTTAAATTGTGGTAAAGTGGCATTTGTGATTAGCTGCAAAAATTTAGACCAAAAATCGCTGCGCTTTTCGCAGTATTTACTCATAGAAGAACTGCTTGACGCATTTTATTCCATGATGGATCATATACATGGTCACTTCTGGTAGCTTTTCGAAAATAGATGACCTCTTAAACTTCGACTGGAAAAAAAGCCAGCAGAAACTGTGCATGTGAAAAAGTCTTAAAATAATCGATCATTTGGCTTTCAAGACCAAATTTGTTGGTGTTTATCTAAGAAGCTGCTACTTTAATCAGAACACTAATCTCGCGATATTTTATGCGTCGAGGAACCTGACATCATCAGAGGGCTAACGTCATTATAAGTTTTGAACCACTATAATATGCATTTGGAAAGGAAAATGCTCATTTTAGACGTTATCGTCGCTATATTCGATTATTTATTTCGAATTTAATATTTGTTCTGTTCTTTTGAAAAACACGAATGTAATGTTCACTCAGTGACAAAATTTATATGGGTTACACCAATTCAGTGGTGGCTAGTCAAGCAAACACCGGCACCCAGAACCGCATAAAACAATTTATGTAACGTATTTATCACAATTATCTAAAAACAAGTTTTTCCCACTTAATGTCAATATGATCTATCACTTTGATCTGGTATTCGATCCAAAATTATTTACATAACTTCCACATCAGCTTGTCTGTGCTATTCGTTATTTCTTTATTAAAAGATCACGGCGTTTATTTATTCAAACGCGGTCGCTAATTAAATATATCAAGGCTGTGGCGCTATAATGCGAAGGTGTCGAGAAATTGCACCGTTAAATTGAACCGTATAAGAATTGTAAAACGCCTTCCAAACGCGTCGTAACACAATATTCAATGTCATTTGGGTAGTTAAGCTATAGCCCGATCGGCTGAGATATTGAGCAAGCACATTACACTTCTCCGAGCAGCAGACAATTAATATGTTCCAAATTTGGAATATCCTTATCATCCACTTCAGTTATTGGCGATCACTCAAAGAGCGCTCTACCCAAAAAAAACCTGCTCGTGCTTCTGAGGAGGTCCAACAGATCGTGTTGCTAACGACAACATGGTGTGATTTGAATTATTTTTTTTCACTCACTGGCTGTTGAGCGACGGTGCAAGTCAAAATAGCTGTGTTTAAAACTTTAAAACGTACAGGACGATTTTAATTCAGTCTTACAGCAAATATATTTACTAATGACCGATAGACGTGGATATCCTATATTTCAGGATATTTCTGGGTAATCATGTTCGTACAAGTTCTTTTATATTACTTTTATTAATTAAACATGGTTCATGTTCCTTTAGGAGGATTGATCAACTTTGTCAACTGAGAAATGGTAGCATGGTGAAATTCAACCATACTCAGTGGATTTTTTTAACAGTGATGTTACATAGGTAGAGTTACATGAGTTGCATTAGAGCTGCAAAGTTACAATCAGAATTGCATGCTCAGAGTAACATAATTTGGGATAATCTGCCATAGGATAGTTTTCATCTCTAGATTGAAGATATTATGATACTTGTCTCAAAGGTGAGGAGAAGAGATCTGCAGGCCAGCCGCCCTACACCTGTTTCGAATCGAATTGAAAGTGGAGGGAAACGAGGAATAAAAAGCACCCTGTTCAAAAATAACGACGAAACTCCATAGACCAAAGATAGAATTAGTAAAATCCCTTGACGTGAAAATACATTTCACAGAAAAAATAATATCAAACTGACGAAAATCGAAAAAAATACCATACGTTGAAAAGAAGGAAACAATAGGAAAATTGAACGAGTCGTTTTTAGATGTTTCTTTGTGGAAGTGTAAGGGATGTCTTTGTGTCTGTTTGCCCCCTGGAGGGATTTTGGCGGCGAAAGACACGAAATGAATTGTACAGCGTTACATGGTGTTGGATAGACCGACGAATGAAGATGGCTTGGATCTAATATAAAAGGCAGGCCCACACAGTTGGAAAGGTTCAAGATTGAAATAAAACAGAAGATGGACTTAATCATGGTGGTTGGAGTGTAAGTCTGTATAAAGCTGACCGCGGGCGTCAAACAGTGGTACACATTTCAAATATGGTATTCACTCTGACGACATCGAACTGACTTGAGAGGGAGGAAAATACTGTTCTCTCATGGTCTTACTCAAAGAAAGAAATTGAATGAAAGCGGATCGATTCGAATAATAGATAGAAGAATGAACCGTTACTGGGATTCGATCCCATCTTTGATACTAATTAAACGGAAACCATTCCAATAGGGGAACAGTTCCAGCCGAAAGATATTTTGTTTGTGTGAAATGGTATTGATCATTTTGAATATAGTGATTCTTAGTCGAGCATTTCAGTGGTAAAAACTCGTTTTCAAAACCGAGTGCTTTAGAAATCAACCGCAGGATGTTTTTTAATTATTTTCTCCTGTGTTATGTAAAATATTTGTGATGCACATAGCTTGACATCATTACCAAGAAGTAAGTTTTACGTGTAGGTCAATATTTCTTGTCTAAAATAAGAAAATGTAGGAACATCAAACATGCAAGCTGAAAATAAAGCAGGCGAGATGGCTTGATCATGGTTTGACGAAGATGAATGGTGTTTGTATACATATACCTTGCATGCCATCGGGATTAAAAAGGATTGGCTCATAATGAGAGATTCATTGATGAAAAGCTATATCTTGTTTTCTTTCCATTTTGGCTAGCTTAAAGTGTTTGCGCATGTGGTTGAAAGACATATATTTACGGGTTTCACACTACGGTTTGTGAAACCAACTGTAAAAAATGCCTGAATGGCCCATATGGGTCACCCTGGTACACGATACTTGCGTTTTAGAATGATATACCTATTGCACGTATATTCGGCGATCAATAATCGAACAATTTTATCCAACACTCATTGATTTTACGTCATAAAATAGAAACCGGCATAGGTATGGAACAGAATATTATATTTACCGTGTTTCCAGCAGTGCACTTTTGCGATACGGCAAGCTTCAATATGACCGTTCAGGCTACATAGTATATTTACAGACACCTATCCCGAACCAAGCTTAATGTGACGTCACGCAGACACTAGTGCGCGTTCAAACGTGTGCGCAGATATTCTCGTTATCAGACCCGCATAAAATAGATAAAAACCATATAGGTACCCCTAATAGGTTGGGTCTAACGAGAAGCGATGTGCGCTCGTTTCACCGCGCACTAGTCGGTTTGCGTGATGTGACGTCAAGCTTGTTTGGAAAAGGTGTAATTGCTCTTCTTCAATTCTTGATGGTCCACACAACTTTTGTGACACCGTAGAAGTAGCATGAAACGACACCAAAGGTTAGAGACCGTACAATCAACTAAACGAGATCTTTGACCTCTCTTCTAGCTTGCGGCCTTGCAGGGAGATTAGCTAATAAGTCTGGATAGAAGTGTCATGAGGGACTTTTGTCATCACGTTACGGAGTTTTTTTTGTTGTTGTAAATAATAGTATTTGTCTCAAGAGCAACAAAAAAGAACTTCAGAAATCGCCTTCAGACACAAATTCATTTGTTTCTGAGCTTTCTTTACATCATACACCTGAGTTTAAAAGGTGGTGACTTTAAAACATCAAAATGATTTTAATTTGCTGTGCTGCCAATTTCATGAAAAAATATGCTTTTTTTACCCTGAATTCTGTACCTACTGGAAGGCGAAGAAGGTCAGAACAGACCCTAGTCGAAGGATCAGTAGAGAAACAGCAGAAAAAAAACTGTAGGAATCCTTCTGTTATGATATTTCGGACCCAGTAGAAACAGTAGAATCTGGTGATATCAGTAGGACCATCTGGGGATATATGTAGGAATCCTACTGATATCAGCAGGTTATTTTAGTAGGTTTTTCAGGTTATTTTATTTGTTCTGTTGTCAGTATATACCTTACTGAAATTAGAAGAAGTCTAATGGTAAAATTAGACCGTCTACTGATATCGGTATGATTTCTAACGAAATCAGAAGAAATTCTTCTGATCCTTCGACTAGGGGAGACCAGCACGTGGTATCTGCATTTAGAAAATTTACATCATGAACGTCTTCTCCAATTTTAAGGTTCATCCGTTTCTGTCTTTTGTCTATGCAATTAGGATGTAGTTGCAAAATTTCCACGACGTCAGGCCGGGAATTCTTTGAGGGATCAACGAATGCGTTCCACAAATTCCACCTTGTTTTCCCAACTTCTCTTCTTTGCAAGAAAATGGGAGTTTTCAAAACAAAGCATTTGGACTAGCCAGAAAGTTCGTATTCAGTATCCATCCTTTAAATAAATATACTTAAAGAACTATTATTGAACGAGCGAGCGAAGCGTTCACACAACTCTTAAAGGAACTTTCTTTGTTTTTTAGTGAACGCTCTACAGCCTAAACGGAAATCTTGAACATTTTTATCATCCATGCAAAATGTTCCAGAATAGAAAGGTGTAGTATTTGCAATAAATCGGTACAGTAATTAAAAAAATGCAAATTTACAAAACTCTCATAAGATTGCCACGGAGCAGTTCTTTAACTAAAATTGTTTCCTTGCGACAACAAATGAAAACCTTCTGTATTTTGCTCAACCTTTATTCTGTGTTATGGAGTTGAACTGTGGAAGCAATTTATTTAATTCGATTTGCCGTGCAATTCGCATGACGAAAATGTGAAAGAGTAGCAAGTTCACACAACCATTTGAAGGTCTAAGATACAAGTTCGCATAGGCGCTCGCTCATCAACGCGTGCATAACAGCATTTCCTTGTGTATATACAAGTGGACAAAAGCCATGCAATTCTATCAGTCTCTTACATTGCAGGATGTATATTTCACATTTTGAAAATCGTAAATCTCGACAAATCCTTTGTGCAATTTGGGAATCAAGCCAGCAATGAAGCGGCATCACGAAAGTTGGACCGTTCAACAAATCAAAAGCCACTATCATCTTTATTCCATGCACAGATAAAATATTATTTATATCGATACGATATTATTAATGTGCCGCTTAAGTTTCGATTGTCGAATTCTGTATATCTTTATCGTTACAATCATCTGTTCAAAAAATATTATGTCCATTAATGACGTTTTTATTATTATAGGTCCACACCTAACATTTTATGATAGCACTTCTGCGATGTCAAAATGTTAAAAGCTGACAGCAGATTTTTTTGGCAACATTATCCGTTGACCATCATAAATAAGTAAAGGAGGACAGATACGTGTTGTGACAATTCGTCGTGTGCCTGAGAACACCTTCGGCCACAGGGATAAGGACCGCGCTGGTATTTTAGTTCGGCCGGCCACATCCAATGTGACCGTATTATTAAAATTCTAAGGCGTCTACCACGGATGCGATATATTCGGCATGGTAAATGGTCGCTGTAAATGGCGTAGACCATCTCTCCGAAGCTACAGCTTAGTGGAACACACATTTTTACAGTTGGATATCTCATCTTAGAGTTAACGAATTATATTCAATCCATTATTGCCTCGATTGAACTTGAGTGTGATAATTTCTAATTAGAAAGCCGATATGTAAACTGAACAAAATGAACAAAACAAAAACTGACAAGTGATTATCAACAATATTCAATAGATGAAGTTCAACGATCGATTGCGCTGCACGGAAAAAATGCAATTTCGAGTTTGCAGACGCCCATCAATTTGTACTGGCTAATTTTCTTTCACCGTCATATGCTTCTAAAGTCCGCATGGCTTTACCCACAATGCCAAAAGGATACAAGTATGAATAACGACTTAGCTATGTACAATTGTTTCTCGGATATTAAAATTAGCATATTTTTATTGTGAATCATTAAAATATGTTGAGTCTTCGTGCAAAAAGTCTACTGTCAAAACGTCCAAGTTAATGGACTGTTGTAAATTCCATTCACTTCTAATTATCAATTCTAATATACATAGTTTAAACTGGATAATAAATTATCGTAGCAAAGAACAAGTCAAGATCGAGTTTTGCTTTCACTTCCTCTCAGATATTGATAGTAATCGCTTTGTTACTTTTCACAGCAACCTGCTAAGTAACTTCATTCAGTCGATAGATGGAGGCACCATGACCAACATTTCAACTTCAGAAAAGGAATGTTCCAAATTTTCCACTTATGTCTTCCATGCGAAACTCTAATATTGCAGGTGCAACTCAATCACAAATTACAACCTTCATGATCGAATAAAATGCAAGAATAGCAAATCCATATCAGCGTGAAAAATTGAAAGAAAAATGCAAACTATTACTTTTTTCATTTAATATCCCATCCAACTGGCATTTGGATTTGAATTATTTCAAACTGACATGGATATTTCTAGCGATTTTTCATCACTAATTCTGAAATTGGCAGGGTATCTATTCAACCACACATAATTATTCTAATTTGCTTGATCTAATACATAATTTATACACGTGCTAAATTGCTCTCTGTGTATCACGGTCAGTCATCCCAAAGTTAACCCCGTGCTTCCTTCGGATCTTGGTGATCAGTTAACATAGCATAGTTATTAATATCATATTTTAGGTCGGGATGGTTACATTATAGCATCGTGTCTCGTCCTCGTCGTCAACGGACTTTTTACAGCTCGTGGTTAGTCCGCCCCTACTGTCAATAAGCCTTTCAAACTGGAAAATTTTAACGGAGTACCTTTCAACGAGGTTAATAAAGCACGCATGTATTGCAAATGACTGCTTATGACTTTGGTATACCACATTTTTAGCACATATAATTACAATGATTTCCAAGCAAACGTTATTACCAATGATTTATAAGGCAAAGTTCGCGGTTACAACTGAATTCAATTCCTAACGTGATATAACTGGGCTACTATAACAAAACCTAGCATGAGTGTAAGCTTTCCCTTTCACGGCCGCGATCCAACAATAAAGCAAGCGCTATATAGTAAATTATAAGTTGAAGTAACCGCCCTAACCTACATCTTACGTGCACGATCGTGCGTAAGCTGAACTGTTGTGGTCCAATCTCCCAGCGTAGCTCTAAAACGCTTTACACACTGGATGTTTCTCTCCAATTGCGGCACATTTTTTACGGTCAGGTGTGTTTTTTTTAATCAAATTCTTACCGTATTTGCCACTGATATATCAACTGTCAAACATCAACTTACGTATCTGCGCCTTCCTTCTCATCCGGGAAAATGTTTTCCTAAACCAATAACCACCATCACCACAGGATTTTGGTACAGTGATAATAGAGCTATTTTGGGAAAAATAATTTTGTTGGTTAGATTCTTGGCGCAGTGAAATACTCCAGCGTCTGAAGAAGTTTGTAAATTTCCTCACAATTTCAATCGGGGGCTCCCTTTAACACTTCTCAAAATTATACCGGCTGGTTCTCAATGAAGATCGTTACATTCACAATGCGCCTGAAACGAATGAACCAATCCCAGTGAATAAATAATTAACTTAGTCGTCTCGTCTTGTTCAATCAATTATTTATAATTCATGACAACCAGGTGACATTTACTTTTCAGTATCAATCACAACGATTTTTTGTTTCTAAAAAGGAGCAGACGGAGATAATTAATTTTATTAGCAATGAAAGGTGGCTATGAGTACGGTTCCAAGGAGAAAACCACACCTTTTTATAGAAATCTTGATAAGAATAATTAATCACAGTGTTTATAAGTGTCTTCTATGTTTCTGTTTTATCCAAAGTGGATCTCTGAGTGAATGTAATTAATAATATTGCAGGTAGCAAATTGATATTTTCCAGTGCGCTCTTCCAATTCAACAGTACATAAATTATTAACTGGATTGCATATGATTTCTTCTTGCTTTTCATCTTTCGTATAGATTATTTATAACTTTGTTTGAAGAATCAACAGACTTTTACACTTCCAATGATAAGACGCCGTAGTCCGTTCTCACAGATCCTGAACCCTTATGGACGCAATCCCTTTAACAGATCGCCCCTCACTACTTTAACTTATACCTAGGTACTATCTTTAATCTCTTATTCTCTATCTCTCAAAGTTTTGGCTCATATTATATTTTTTCCGAAATCTTCAGTTTCTGTCGGTAGTTACTTCCACTGAGTGTTTTATTTTGTATAAATGGAGCACAATTATACCCAAAGAAAATAATTTTTGTAAACCCTGCCCAAGCCGGGTGGCTGAGAAGGTTTTGCACGATGTCTTATTATTGTGTGTTGTAGAAGTTAATAATACCACATTTATCGACAGAGGAATGATAAAACAGCTTACTCACTCTCTCCTTCAACTGAATGGGTCGAGCTGGTTATTGACAACGACGCAGGTGCTTAAAGGGGTATGACGATGTAGAGGAAGGAGTTCTGGGAGGGTGATGTTAGCACTATGGGTTCAGGTTGTATAAAAATGGACTTTATGAACAAAGTGCAGTTCATTAATGTGTACCAAAACATTGAGTTTCTGCTGTATATCAAACCGCTCGTAAATTGATATCGTAGCTGTTTTAAAGAATAGATTTAATGAAACTGAAAGATAACAAAGTTCAGACACAGGAATGTGCTGTTTTTTTACTGCCTTTTGGTTGAGATTGTAATATGTTGAACTTGACGTATAAAACCCAAACCCATGCTCGTGTTATCCATCATTAATAATTGGGAAGCATCCTGTCTATAATATCACACAAGCTAGACATCTACGCATATTTTAAACATCACAAACAAGCAACGTACTTTAAGGTAGTGAACTACTTTAATTAGAGGAAGCCATACAATTTTATAAAAAAACATATTTATTAAGGAACTAACATACATTATAAATGAATTAATTGTGAGTTGTGTATCTTAAGCTTACACTACGTGAATTATAATTCAAAACAAGTTTAAGATGTTTGGGTAAATACGCTAGAAACTATACGTAATTATGAAATAATTACAAAATTTAACAAAGGTCCGATGTTTTTGGCCTCGAACTCAAGAATTTGTTTCCAAATATACATTAAGATGCAAATTAGATTGAAATTAAAAATTATTCTCTCTTGATTTTACGATAAACAAAATATTGATAAACTCGAAAAATACAAATTGACATTGTTAATGAGGATTCCGGCCTAATTATGATTTTAATCATTTAAAATTAAGAGTATTTTTAATTTAAAAAACTAAGCGGTTCGTTTATTTATAACATATTCGAAAATATACCGGCTTTGTCGCACGCAGTTCTGGCTCGAAGTTTTAATCACTTGAAATTGTCCAAAAACGACAGGCCAACGAAATTATTACCAAGAATGAAAAACTTTCTTTTTCAAGTTTGCCGTCGGTTATTGAATTACAACAAAAGATAGAACCTTACAATAAATCAGCTTAAAATCGCCTCGAAGAAAGTACACAGCTTAAACAAACGGCGGTATATATACTTAGATATCGTGATCACGTCTTGACTACGATCTGACATTAGGTCATGTGTATTTTCAACAAGCCCACATCACGACAAATTCGTGCGTGATACTGATCTCGTGAACGAAGCAAACAAAGCAAAATGTGGTGCAATGCGAATCGCACAGTCGCACTTGCAGTTGCTATCCACCACCAATTATATCTCCACCTTCAGCGGAGACCATCGGCAGAGACATACTCAAGTAGTAAGGAATGTATTGTTGATTGTATTACAAAGTGCAACCGTCCTTACTTGGAGAAATCCACACAGTGACTTGTAGAAAGAATGTGACTTTAAGTATGTTCAATAGTTATCGATCGATTAAGAAATACTTATTGACGAATGATGAATGAAAAAATATATTGTTAAAATTAAACGTTTTGATATTCTTCTTCTGAAGTATTGAGCCTGCCATGAGAGTTATAATAATTGAGCTCATTGGAGTGAAATGCGTTTTCCAAAAGATCAGCTGTGAAGGCTCTTAGTGCTTTTGGATTCTAATGCATGGGCGTTTTGATCATCGGATAATGTTACTTCAAAATGAAAGGGAGACTGCTCTCGACGTAAATATTCAGTACACCATTTTATCTTATCTATTAAATTGAGAGCGAAAGTATTAACGTCTTGTAATTTGTATTGTTTAAATTAATATGATCTAATTTTATAATATTACTTAAGTTGAAACGTTATAAAATCATTCGCGATCTATCACCTGAACTTTCTCCGTGGCAAAGCTCCGCCGATAGCGTCTTGGCACACAAGGTGGATTATTTATAGTGGTACTCACTTTTAATGTCAGTTCTAGAACAGCTATTGCAAGCATTGTTGCTCAGAACACAAAGTAATGAATTTAGTTTTTTAGATTTTTTAAACTATCTTTCGTAATAGCAAGTGTGATTTAGACGTCTGGAAAATTTATCCAGGATAATAACACGCAGCAAATGTGTTACCCTAACTTCAATCAATTTTAGCCAACGCCATTAAAATGCGCTTCTAAAAACCTAATGAACTCTGTCAAATTTAACAACAAATCTTTTTGTTGCCAACAGATACGGCACTAGCAATCTGATTTACTAAGCTGCATAGTGCATTAAACTCTCTGACGTCAGTGCAGAATCAACGTCGGTGCCAGTGCAGCGCACAGAACGCATGTCGTTATAGCTCTCTCACGTCTCACGTCTCACGTCTCACGTCTCACGTCTCACGTCTCACGTCTCACGTCTCACGTCTCACGTCTCACGTCATTTCAGTTTCATTTCGCTGGAATTTTTGGTTTTAGACAACAATTAAATTTCTCGAGATATTCATGATGTGTTGCGTTTTTGTGGATTCTCTTCTTAACGAATATTCCGAAAAGCCGCTGCAATTCCAATTACGAAAGAAATTAAAACTGAATCTTACTCGTGTAGTCGTTGCTTTAATATTTCAACTGGTGGTGCATATAATTGTTTTATATGTCAGGAAAATTTTCTTATTTTCTTACCAAAAGCAATGCACTGATCATAAATCAAAAGTATAATAGCGGATATCGGCCATTGTCTAGAATCAGTGCAGATTTCATTAATTATTGCCTGAGAAAATTAGATTACAATGAAATGAAAATAAATATTCCTAAATTTTTACGTTCAATGTTGTTAATGTCAATTTATTTGTTGTTATTTTTAAGATTAAGTGCATGGAGATGTCTTTCAAGTTTAAATCATCTTTGAATAAGTAAATTTTCGCGTTAGGATTGTAAATTGAAATTATATTACTTTTTGACACTTATTGTATTATTATTGTTGCATTCGATCTGCAACAATAATTAGCAATTAATATCTTCGCAATTTGATTTCTCATCCGGGGCTTTGTTGTAACACCAGAATTGACTAGTTTCACGGATTCTATGGATGAGAACTCCCTTCTGAAGCTGGTAACAATGGTGAAACGAATTATCTATCGGTAGATGCACATTTAAGCGAAATATTTCGCTCTATGAAATATTGTCGTAGTAATTCCGCGGATACTAAATCAAGCTGTGTTTGGTTACGTTAGAATATATTCCTAAAGTTACCCTAAATTTTGGTCTCCTCTATGTGTTGGTGAATTTGATGTTGATTGTAAAAGTCACTCAAGTGATGCTCGTTTTGGCAAAGAAAATGCTTTAACCCGGGGTTTAACCCGCCCATGTGAGCGTATTATTAAGCTATATTTGTCCATGCGAATAGTGTGAGATCGATAAATGCCGAGATCGTCCGCACAAAACGCCGTTCGATAATCCGGGAAAAATACATGGAACGTGAACAATAGAATATTATCACATTATTTAGCTTGCTACCATCGGAATAAAATGTCTGGATCCCTTTCGTAAGTACCAATAATGATGAACACACGCGTGGTGAATTGATATTTCTATGATGAATCATTCCATTGAATCCTCCCTGCACTTTGATTATCTCACAGTCATAGATAATCGTATGGGAAAACGGTGTTCCTCCTGTTCCAATCTGAAAGTAGTTTCTGAAAGCCGAATGGTGAATGGGAAATGAAAACCATAAAAGTTTAATTAAAAACGAACCATTTAAAATATAATGTAACATGAAATGTGACGTTACCAAAAAATTTAATTAATGCAGCAAGGAGTGATCGTACTCTTTGGTAATATCGTGTTTAGCGTGGGTCACTGCATTATAACTATAATACGGCACCATAAAAGCATTACTAATAAACTTCTCCTGGCTCTATTATTTCTGGTGAGGAGAAGGGTGAAGGTAATTCAGGATGTCCTGTCGACAAAATTATAGCAAGCAGAATGTACTATTGTGGCTTACTATTGTATTATTGATGTAGTTGCATGCACAATTTGGTCACTGATATGGAGTAACGAAATCTTGTACATTATCCAAATTACCAACACACTTATACATTAAGGTCCATGTGACACAATTTATTCACAGATGTCAGCTTACAGAGATAAATGTAATGCATATATTATGATGTATGATTTATGTATCGCCAATTTCCACGATTTCGTATAAAAACTAGATTTAATAATGGATGAATGCTAGAGATAGGCTAATATATTATTATGTGATACTTTGCAAAGTGAGATGATTTATCGGCATCTGCCTAGTCACACACTAAACCTGTAAAGGAAGATAAACGATTGGCGTCAAATTTGCAGAATCTTTATAAAAACATATTGCGCGAAAAGGTGATTTAACTCTCTGCCAAACCAAATTATGACCAGTGCCATTTGCTCTAATGCTGAAATGTTAAGATAGGTGTGTCCGGATATTTTTTATATGTTTTCAGTCACCAACATTACAGTTTAAACCTTTAAACATACTTTATTCAACACTTCGGTGTCTGAACTTGTAATTTTGACAATACTGTAACTACTTTGCAATGCAGTAATGACAAAGGCTGTATTGATTTAATAGCATGAAAAGAGTTAATACCAATACATTGAAAAAATACCTTCGAGACATTAAATTCTTAAGACTCGTGTCTTCTTTAAGGTCAATATATATTCGAGACAATTCACGCAATGCGTCAGTGCGTTTAGCAAAAAGTGATGTGCAGTGAAACGGGGAAAATGCGTCTTCGGACAAGAAACATGATACGTTATTTACCCTGCCGGTCAAGTTGTATGAAGGACTAAACAGTATTTTGCTATAAAATTATTTAATCAAATTCCATGTGGGTTTATATTCCAATTCAATGTATCTAGCCTACTTTATCGTACGAAAGCTTGAGCTATATTTCATTTTATAAAATATAAGTACACATTAACTCAATTTAATGTTTAATTATAACATAGTTGCGTTAAAACGTTTAATGTTCTTCACGACGCCAACACTTTGGTACCCAAAATAATAAAGTGCTAGAATGCACTGCATCGCTCTGCATACCGGTCAATTGTTATTTTTCCGATATCGACGGCTTTTTATAGAAATGGGGTATTTTACAAGTAACTTTGTCTAGGTTAATGCAATGTGCATATTTATTGTTTTAAGTGAATGCAGCGCTCAGATTTTGGTTTCATGTACCTTTTTCCTCAATTTATAGAAATGAGATGGGTGTCAAAAAGATTTTTGCTAGGGGGTGGGGGGCATCTTTAATTCCATATGGCATACGATCCCGTTCCGTATGCTTCCCGTTGATATTGTCAAAGGAAACATTTGGATTTCGGAGTTTCTGCATGCACTCTATAAAGAATTACTTACAAAAAGTGTCCACGGCATATTCGTGCCCCCTCCCCCCCCCACACATTTTTCACCATTTACATCGCAACTGCATGTTATTAAAGTATTACAGGGGCTGTAACCCACTAATCTGAAAATGTTTACTTCTAAAGAGTCGTCAGTTTGGAATTTAGAGGCACAAAGAAAGAGCATATTCTCCCACACAAGCCTGAGGAAAAATGTGCAAACGTTGAATTTTTCAGCTGGGGTGCTCAATTCGAAATCTCCCATGAGAAACTATACAGGGAATTTACGACCCTGACCAAGTAGGAGTATTTTTGGTTCAGAAACATATTGGGGATTGATGACATGTTCGTTAATCTTTCATACGCTCTACAAAAATTGGCTCTGCAATAGACAGTTTATTTAACCATATTCAAATGATTACCCAAGGAAGGTATCTCGTCCTACACATAGATTTCTCGGTGCTATTCTCGCGTCGATCGAGACGCCACGCGCAATGACCGAAATCTTAATCTTACATAATTCATCATTCATAAAATTTGTATAATATTTTGTGGAAAATTAGCTTAGATTACCGTGCCATATTCAAGTCTACATAAAAATGTAATTTTAGAGTGTTACAGCCCCTTCAAGACATCTAAGGGGCGGTATTAAACGTCTGGCTAAACCTCAGTCTAGTTAACTTCAGACTAGCAGCTTCAGCAACTTCAGACTAGGCTAGGATAGAAAATAAAATTTGATCTCGTACTTATTCTCTGGCTTAGTCTCTTGCTAGACTTTGTAGTTCAGCCCCTAGTGCTATTTGACTAGTCTCTTTTCTATAAAAGGCATTCAAAATATTAAAATGTATTTATTAAAGGTTTCTAGGGGAAGGCACACGGGCATGGCTCAGGGTGAGATGGAGAGTCATAAAAACGCTGCAATTTACTGTTTACCTTCCCAAATGAAACTAAAACCCTTAAGTTCAATCTATTTGAATCTATTTCGAACGTTGAAGGTGGTTTTAGTTATCACATATTAATATCGCTGCAAATCACATTAATAACACGTACAAGCACATATTGGGTTATGGAGATCTGATCAATAATGCTGTAATGTACGCATGAGGCGGTCAAATTTGTGTGCTTCAAGCTGTGAAGTGCGTCATACGCATTTCGCGCGTTCACTGAGGATTAAATTGATGCACGAGTTAAGCATTATTCTAGTCTAGATACATATAAATTCAAATTTAATCAAACATTATTTGTTTGGCGTTTGAATTGCTAGTCAGAAAAGCTCTCCACAAATAACTCGCTATAATTTAATATTAAAGCACAAACATTTTTGCGGGGTACATTACGATAACCTACACTATTATGTAAAGTTATATCAACCTCTTGTGTTCACAAATCCCGTAGCAGTTCAGTAGAAAATTTGGAAATGGGAAGTTAAATTCATCGCAGAAACGGAATTCAAGCCTGATTTAAACCTGAGAGTTTGATAAGTCATAGCGACATCCAGACTTGAACACAATGCAACCCAATAGACAGACAGCCAGGGGTTTTTAAATAGGATATTAACAAATCTATTTCATTCACCTGAGGCGAAGCTAGTTGAAAACACGCGTAACGTGTAAAATAATAACTTCATAAAACACATCATGACTGGCTTAAAAAACGAGTCTCACTTATAATGATACAAATATTTTATCACGTACGATAATGTAATGTGATAGAATACTAAAATACATAAAAACAATGTTGGAAAATTAAGAATATTCATTCCAGTACGCGATGCAGGCAGTCAGCCTGCTGCATTTTTTTCTCCCCGAAGTGTGAAACGTGGTCCTGTGTGAGCCCTAAGGTGGCAACACTTTTTAATATGCAGCTCAAGTCTAATTCGGAATAGACAGTTGTAATTGGCCCGTGGAAGATGAATAAAGACGAAAAAAGAGATTAAGTTTTCACCCTTCGTCTACGAATGACAGACAGTTGTGGTAAATGTACTGCATCTTCTTGTCTAGAATTTTAGACTCTAGACAATGTTAAAATCTGAATGAACGTATGTAGCTCAATTTGTATGAAGTCGGTACTCTTGGCTGATTGTTTTCGTTATTACTGTAGGACGAATCTCTTGACTCACTTATTTAACTTTCAGGAAAAAAAGTTCAATTACGTCAAAACCAGCAGCTTTAATTTAAAATGTCATGTTATGGATCAAAGACCCATTCCACAGATATCTCAATCAAAAACTAATTGTTTCCCAAGTTTGTTTTACTTGCACATGAAAAAAGTGAGACGATTTCACTTTAGTTTAACTTTGCCCAGGATTCAGAATGAATGCATCTCTTATTTGATATTTCGCGTCTCGGGCGTTACATTGTTCACTTGTGTGTTGTATAACTAGTAGGTACCTAATACAATGTAACCTGATAACGCCCAAGAGTTTTTTCTAGCTACGTAGGTACAATCTATCTCTGCCCGGTCTCCTCGACAGCTGATTTGGGATGGGACTTTATTATAGGTTCATAGCACAGCAGTGTTTTTAAAATCTTAATATAATGAATTCACCTCCCATTATTCTTTCATTCAAACTGTGGACGCAATGCACGTCGAATCGAAGTTACTGTGAGCACTCGTGTTGTAACTTTTGATAGGTCATCCGAGCGACACGAGTGAATCGCCTTCAAAACCTGTGCATATAAGGAGAAGGTGCGATGATTTTCCTTCTGAGGAAATACTTGGGGGCAGTTTCCGGTCGTCAAAACGTTGATATAGTTCTTGTACGAGGATCAATGCCATTTAGAATAATGCAGAAAAGCCGCCATCTTTGTCGTCAAGCTGTTTTCAAATTTACGAGTTCCGAAGGAAGATGTTGATAGAAATGTCAAATCATATAATTCTCTTCATAATTAAATAAAAATATTTCTTAGAATTGAGTAACAACTTTGCAAGAGGTATTTTAAGAACGATGTTTGACAGCTTGACCCCGAAAAGAGCGGCATATTATATGCATTTATCTAGGTGGCAGTGGTCCTCGTGAAAAGTCTCTATGCCTACCCGGTGAAAAGCATAACACTCCTGTTCGATATAATAGATATTTGGGAGCTTAATTGATTAAATAAGTGTACAAATTCTGAATACAGAGTTAATATACATGGTAACCTGATATAAAAGAGATTGCGAGCTCTTTGCGAAATTTACTTCTTCAGTCTTCAGATTGAAATAAAAAAACTAGAGAAAAACATCAAAGAAAAAAGATTTTCAATTTATGAAATACCCTTTGATCTGAATATAAATTTATTTCGCGTGGAAAATATAAACTAAGTTAACTTGAAGCACGTTATTTAAAAATGTCATGAACTGGAAGAACGTGTATGTACCTACCTATAGTTTACAATCTAAAATTTAATAAATGGACTGAAGTATACTACCCCGTATACAAACAACTTACTTCTTTCACTACGAGCTGAATACAATTATTATTGAGCTCTTAGGTCATGAAGTATAAATTTGCAATTACGAAATTAAAAATCACCCAGGGTTTCACCGTAATGCTTATATCATAGTCGTGTTGTTGGATGAGCATTGCATTTCTTGCAAATCCGCAATAGATAAATCTAGCAAATAAATCAAAATATATCACCCAAAAGTTTGCCCATTTTGTTGGTCCCTTACGTCTTTTTTTCTTGAAAATGTGACTTGTTGCTATACAAACACTCACTCAACTGGTGTAAGGGATACACGGAAAATTAGGATTCAAATGCCTCCAAAAATATTGAATTTAAAGAAAATTTATAGGAATAATAATGATAATAATAATATGTAATTTTTTTGTTCATTGAAAAAAAGTCATATTCAAGGTCTCAAAAGAAACATCTTTTTTAATTCATCCCATGGGCTGTGAAAATGTACGCTTTCTTAAATTAAT
>QKMV01000292.1:0-25316 GCA_003287335.1 Lednia tumana
TTGGGGGACAATGCTTTTCTTATGGCGTTAAAAATCCCCCAATGTTGATCGCCTCTGGAACGCTAGTGGTCCATTGTCCAATTTAATGAACTGTAAGAATCGATATATTTCGACTTATTGCGGTTACGAAGAGTGTCTTGCCTGTCTCATATTAATTGGTTGAAGCATGGTTTTTTGAGATCCAATTGTTGTCAACAATGGACAACATTCAGAACCAATTTTGTATATGTCTTGTTTTCAAAAACTTTTTTTTTACGTGTTTCTCCCACCCAGGCTTTGTCTGAATCGTTCCAGATGCCAAATGTTATTTTTACTTATTTGGCACATGCTTTGACTTTTGAGAAGTGTCGATATGGTTATTTAATTCCAATAGGTGACAGTATGTTTTGAAAAATCTGGAGAAGTGCCGGTATACCATACCGTCTCATACCTTCGCAATTCACGCGCCTTTAGTCACCAAATTTATACGAGGTCAACCTTTTGAGTTTATGTGAATGATGAACTTAAAGGGAGCAGGGATGTGTAGGATTCTGAAAAAAGAAGCACAGAAGGAAGCTCTTGGAACGCAGAATAATATGTGTGATGGCAGAATGTCGACGCCGTTGAGAGGTCCATTCTTCTGCTCCGTTGAACCAAATGTGAAAGTTGACGAAAGCACTTGGAAAGAAGGGGAGAAAGAAAGAAGGGATTAAAAGGTACATACATACACAGCGCGATTTTTCTTGCCAAGTGAAGAGCGTTGCTTCAAACGGAAAAAAACACCCGATAAAGTTGAATTATTTTGGTCATCCCTGAACTTACTTGCAATTATTTTTGGTACTGTTATCTTTCTAATGTAGTAAGCTACAACATTGCTGCTGTAACTTTTTCGATACCACTCTTATCTTCGCCAATAATTATGGTTCAATCATGGAAAACTAACACAAATCGTGGCAGACCGAAAAAGGGCCTAATAAAAGTTGAATTATTTTGGTCATCTTTGAACTAAATCGCAATATTTTTGGTACTGTTATCTTGATAATTTAATAAGCTACAACATTGCCGTTGTAACTTTTTCGACACCTCCCTTATCTTCGCCAATAACCATGGTTCCGCCCCTATTTAGGGGTGGAAATCGAGGAAACCCTTGGTTGATTTTTATAGATTTCTTGGCCAATGTTCAGGGGGTATTCTGAACATTTTCTGAAAAATTCAGCTTGACACCTAAAATGTCTACCTACGGTCCCAAAAATCGCTATAATTCCTGGACCAATGGGTTGCACCAAACTTACTGAAATACCTCCATATGAAAGTGGAAGAGGAAGGGAAAGGGGTACCCATGCCGTGCTTAAATGCTACTGAAACCATACGAAGATATGTACGTACACGAGGTTCAAAGAAATCAAAAATATTGATTTCAAATATTAGAATTGACTCGTCTCGGATTCCATTGGCGACTATTTAACGCCATCCCTACCACCTACCCAAATGTGAATTTCAAATTTCAAGTAAGTGCTATACGTTTTCTTCAGCTAAGCAAATGACTTGTAAACTTGTAACAATAGCTGTCCAACTGTATTTCTTTGAGCATCGTTACAGTCTGCTCAGATTGCAATGCATAGTTCGTCATGCAATAGTAAATTACGGCTTCAAGATGAATCTTTTCAGAGCTGCGTTTGATGTGGGGCTGGGTTCTTTATCCTTTCTCAAATCAGCCTTCCCAACAAAGTAAATCATGTCCAACTTCTCAGTAATGTGCAGTGTATTGCGGCAGATAATTTGATGGCCTTGGGCGCGAATTTGTGCGTTGGCTCTGTTGTAGTTTGCAAATATACATTCTAACTTACGATTCAACTAGAGCTCACAGTGACACGAAACCTGATAAACTTTGGCAAAGCAAGATGAATATCTTGCTTTGCCAAAGTTTATCAGGTGTATTCTATGACGACATTCACTGAAGTACTAGTATAGTAATTTGTTGCCTTTTGTGCTGGCTCTTAAAGATACTGGCCCAACTTTCTAGCCAGTCTAAAGCATGCTCCCATGAGAAGTACTCTGCATCTCATATGTAGTTTTTATAGGACGTAGCACTAGCTTTTTTTTGAATTTTTTTGATTTTTTTGAATAATGTAGTTAGCCTTTTTGTTTCTATGGTGGATTTACAACCCCCTAGCCCATGCAATAGTTACCTATCGATAAAATAATAATCAATGCAAGTGAATAAATAATTTTTGAACCAAATTCTACACCCCTGGTAATTAGGGGTATCAATCGATTTGATTAACCGATTATGAATTATAAAGGATTCATCAACGTCGCTTGCCATAGCTGAAAAATATTTGTTTCTTCAGATTAATTTTTAAGCACCACATAACCGTTTTTTTTTCTTCTGACCCAAAATACTCAGTCTTACGCTATAGTTCATGCATTTGTGTAAAATGTTGATGTATAGTTTTTTGTTTTGTATAGCTTTGGTGTTGAGCAAATCTATTTCCACATTAATATTTTTCAATAAAAATAGGCCTATCAAAAAATTAAAGTAATAATAAAAAAATGAACCAACTGACAGGTAATCCAAAATTGGTCCATAACCAATTTTTTATTTTCAACAATCGGTTTTAGTTGAAAATTAGTGAAACATAAACGTGCGACATCCCTTCTATTGATATTAATTCCTATTACGTACAATATTTTATTTCAGTCTCATCACTTTTTACTTTACCACCAATTTGCTTATGCATACTATAATTCATAAAACATGCAGAAGGTACCTATAAAAAAAATTGTTTACTAAATTAGTTCAACACATTAACAGAAGCCTGCTTATTGGAGGGTAAGAAACGTTGAGCATTGGGAAGAAGATGCAGATGCCACCAGATAGATGGTAGACAAGAACTCCACAGTTTGTTATTAAGTTTAAACTTACTTTCTTGGATAAGTGCCAGATCCATCTGCTGACTGCATCAAGAAACCCATTTCCTTCTAGATGTAAGGAAATGGTACCATAAAAAGAGCATCTCTAATTTTAGAATTAGAACAGTCTGAGAAGTAGCTGAGTTTAGCCAAAGCCAGGTACTACTAAAAGCATATATATATATATTTTCAAGGAAGTGATTATTCAAGAGTATTTTACTTAACTGGCTGTACTGTAACTGATGTTGGGGCTCAATTCAGTTTATTGACACAAATACAGTTTCTCTACAACTCAAATGGAACAGATGAAAATAAATAAATGTGCTATAATTTATAATCCATAGTAGCTTTTGTGTATGTTAGCAGAAATAAGTCATACAAAGTATATTCTTCAATTTTAAATGAAAGTGTTAAATCTAGCTAATTCACAGGCATGCTATGCATTAAATCAGCCAAGATGTTGACTTCACACATTTTTGCTCCTATTTCTGTCTTGTTATTCCGTTGTCGCCGTATTCCCCGCTCGCGATAGCTTCTTTGCCGAGCCCGGCCTGCCGCATTGTTGAGATGAACCTGCCGACTACGTTAGTCACTCACTACGTTCCTTCACACACAGTCATGATGGGAGGGGGAATTGTCCTCTTAACGAATGTGTCAACTAGACCAGTGACTCATTCAAACAGTCGATCAGAAATAACTCTAGCTCTCTGAGGCTTGTGGTGAGATTGAGGGGGGGGGGGAGATATATGCTGTTGTGGTGACTGTTTCTTTGAATGTTAGGCCTTGCAAACCATGATTTGATCAGACAGCATGGCTACTGGCAGCATTTAGCAGCTCAGTATTGAGATATGAGCCAAGCTAGCATGAGTAAGTAGTCTGTACAGGGGTAGAATTATTATTGCAACGCTTAAGTAGTTAAGCATTCGACGATGTAATGTTTTCATTCGATTAATGAGTGCGTAACTAGTCCGTAACACTCCTGTTATCACACGTTTCCTCCACGAGCTGCTTTTTTTGCAGTTTGTTATCAACATTCGTACAGGTTTTGCTTTCGGTTACGTACATGTTGATTTTATAAGCATCCACTGCGTGTCCTGTTGTTAGATTGAGCGTGACAAAGTGACGTGACACTTTTCACTTATTTCTTGGCAGAGTTTGGAGCAACCAATACTGTTCCTAGAGACTGATTTGCCTTCCCGTTGTTGGTTTATGCCAATGTGTTGTTTAATCAAGGAGTGTTGTGGCTCAAGCTGACTGACTGTTCGTATTTCATCAGGATTCCTAACAATAAAGAAGTCAAGAAACAGCTTCCTCTTTGTGGTGCCAGGGTCTTGTCGTTAAAATCAAATAAGATTTTTAGCATCCTGTAGATATTTGGTTTCTTTCTTTTTTAATCCTTTTTAAGCGCAAGCAATTTATTTAAAGACCCCAAGTAAAGAAGTAAATAAAAAAGTAAAGTAAAGTAAAGTAAAGAAGTAAAAGAAAAGTAAAGTTAAAGTAAAATTATAGCTAGCCGTTTAATTGGCTTTAAAAGTTTAATCCTTGTCAAGTAAATCATTGTTCGTAAGGTTTCTTCCCGTGGTTAGTTAGGGTATTAACTCGTGAACCCTGTTTAGGTGTACGTTTTTTCATATGTAAACCCTGATTACTCATCTTTAAGGGAGGTTGATATGAACCAGAATTGCTTTCCATACATGTTGTTCAAAATTAGCTATATGCAGCTTGAGATTTTTACTTTGTGTGCATAGATTCACTCCAAAAATGACCTGATTCAAAAATTTTCTTCAAAAGTTCAAAACTCCCCCAATTTGTCACGGTCTTTGTATTAAGACCCCTCCCCCTTTTAAATTGTGTGGATATTTTTGATTTCAAACTGGTCGAGGGTTTACCGACCTTTTTTTATCACATTTACCACTGGTTCCTTCCTACCACATAAAATGCTATTGAACACTTAGCACCTAATCACAGCTTGACCTTATTCCTTTACCCATTTGTCTGCATAAAAACTATGTTTAATTTGGTTGCTGTTGCAGCAGATTGCCAACAACTTTTCTCATCCTTGTTGACGCCACATTTAACATTGTTCAAATTTCAGCCAAATGTTTTGTTGGGGAAGATAAAAATAAAGTTTAGGAACTGCTGGTTTTATCTTTCAAATAATAGCACTTTAACAATCATTTTGTCAAAGAGCTTTTACTTACCAGCCAATCAATACGTAGGCTCTTCTTTTGCATTTCTGTAGGCATCATTATTATTTAGTACATTCACATTGGGCACTGGCCACTACTCATAAATCACTATTTGGGATCTCTGGCATAGGTAGCGCCCAAGATTCTGTTATATATTAACCCTTTGGGCTGTCGGCGTCTTGCGACTGTTTGAAGCTGAACATCGAAAAGTAATCGTGGTGAATGTAATATAGTTTTGGGCATTTTGCCTCGAGTAGGATAAGTCGTCGAAATCTAAATTAAAAGAGTCCGCATAGATTCCAGGTGCTAGAAAGATATAAATTAATAGTTTGTCTTATTTCAACCATCTCGATAGAGAGCACCATTTTACGGGTTCAGAGCTGCCAATAATGCTTAGCATCAAAGAAAGTAAGAGAAAGATAACTTTTCTCTTTCCTTGATTGTCTCACAAGAGGACTCGGCTAAGCGAATTTATACCAACTACTTTAACTGTAGCTAACACTTAAAAATCACCCAAAACCAATTCTTGAGCTAGTAGGACCCAATCCTTCATTATTTTGTGTCAGTTGGATTGAAGCCAAAGTTTGTGATAGCAATTCTTCCTGTGTTGTTTCTAAACTGTGCGGCTGTAGTTTGATGATGACACGTGTCGTGTCGGTTCTCCCAGGGTTGGGTGAGTCAGTGGAGTATTTCTGTCACTTAATAACACTCTTAACCTCATATCCTGTGCTGTGCAGCAAAATAGTATGTACTACACATTTTCCTTATCTCACTTAACAATCCAGCTGACCTAAAATTAAGAAAACATATAGGGGAAAAAAGTAGGTACAATGTCTAATTTTACACAAGCTAATATAAAATATAAATAAATGTACAGAGAAATGCTAGGAATTAAATCATCACTAGTACTGTAGCCTAGGAAATTTAGGGAAAAAAGTACTACCAAATAGAGAGGAAACTACCCACCCACAAAAAACTGAAAAAAATGTCAGACAGATTTTTTGCATGGTTTTCAAATTGCTGCCAAATAAGTACATGTTGGTTCCTTAAACTTTTTATTCCATGAAAGAAATAGGCTATCATGTGGGGCCAGCTTAACTCACTGGGGTTTGACTAATTATAGGCATGTCATGGCTTGCTGACTCATATGCTATGTACTTGAAAGCTACAGTGGAAATAACCACAGCTGTGCACCACACGTACCCCTTAAATTCCCTTGATGCCTCACGTAGGATGTTAGAGAGAACTATTTCACAGTAAAAAATGCCATTCGAGCACTGTCTCTTTTGCATTGTTCTGACCAAGTATAATCATTTGGTGTTTAGCTTTTAACAAGTTGAATGAGATTATTTTATTTTATTTTTATTACCACTTCTGTCTCCAATTTTGAACAAATACGATCATGTAGGGTGCAACACATATAGGACGATATATTGATGTACCTGGATGTTAACTGCATAATATTTCTGAGAAAAAATTCCTTATACAGATTGGCAAGATTCAAAAGCATTTTTAAAACTAGACATGGATAGATTTATGTCCAACTATTCAACCTGGGGTCACCCACAGCTGCGTGCCTGCTAGAGAATCCTGTGTGTTTTTTTTTTTAAATGTGAAATGTGCCAGAGGTTTTAGTAGCTGCTGTGCCTTGGTTTGCTTGTTATCCAGTTTTAGCCCGTGACTCAGGCTATCCCAATATAACGTACTGGTTTGTGACTGTGCAGTGTGCTCAGTTCAGTGGCTTGCGTGGTCCAAGAGACATGTGTAACTGTGAAGCTGTTCATTGCAGCTGGATGATAGTCAGTAAGTTGTTGATTAATATGGTGCATTGCCTATGCTTGTTTCACTAAGAAGAATTAATTAAAGGATACGGTCCACATAACAACTTTGAATTAGAATATTGGCTTGCAGTTTCATTAGTATATCCCAGTACCTACCAAACCAATTTACTAAAAAAACAACAGTTATAATCACACAACTAGCACATACAACGTAGGTACCTACCAGTAATTAGGAGCCATCAGCACTTCCATGGTCACCAATGGTTACCAACTGGAAGCGCCATGGAACATTTATGTGGTTGTCAAAGACAACTATCTATTGGCTTTGAGGAAAATGTTAGAATCGGCTTGCAGCTGCACCCACATGAGCAAAATTACAAGGAAGAGACAGTCAGGCTGGGAGTAACCCAGGGATATAATTGGGAAACTGTATTCAGGTGAAAATGTAAAGCTCTTTGCTGCCAACTTCAAAAGCTCTCTTAGACATTACTTTAAACTCGACATTGTATAAAAACTAGACTTGTTATCATAATGCCTGACAGGTAGAGAGTGTATTTATTCGAACTCACTCTTAAATTCTTGCTTGTTAATTTACTTACTTTTTTTTTGATTTTTGTTGGGTTGTTCAGTGAATTTCACATGTGGTTTCTCTTTTGTAGAATCTCATCACTACAAATGTCAATTTCAAATAATTTTTCATGCTGCTGCACGATGAAAGCATATGTACACTCCGTTCTGACAAAGAACGTTGATGAAATATTAAAATCACTTCAAAAAATAGCAGGTATTTTGGAAGTGATTTTAATATTCTTAAAATTATAACTAGCCGTGAATTTGGCTTTAAAAGTGTAATCCTTGTCAACGTTGATGAAACTTTTAAGAAGCCTTGATGAACCACCAGCCTTCAATGAGCTTCCTATGGATTATTATTTTTGTTTTTTATTTAATTGATGTGTGTGGCGAGCGAAGCAAAGACTTCAACTTGTTTGCCCGCCAAAAAAATTCTCATGTTTTTTTTTGTCGGTTTATCGGAACTTTACAGGCCACTACTGTCCAATTTAAAGGATCTTTTCAGGGTGCCTTTGAAATCTCTAAAAACCAACCCCCTGCATCTTTGAGCGCATTCGTGGATTGATTTCCATGATTTCTTTGCTGTCTGGAGGCCAAAGGGCTGCTTCTATTTGAAGAAAACTTTCAGGTTATCGTTGAACTGCCAGAATCTAGAATTGGTGGAAGTTTGAGTTCATTCTGTTCATTTTTCTTATAATTTGCGTTTTTTATAGGTTTGTTGAACTTGAAGTTATCTTTTTTGTTCTATATACAAAATAATCGTACTCGCCCTTTAGCGGGATGAATGTTAATCTCAGCTTACCCGTTTTCCTTCAGTTGGTGGCAAAGCTTTGATTATATAGGGGGCTAGCTCCCTTTAGGTTGTACCCCATTCATTTTCTCTTGACCCCCCTTGCCACCCCTTTAACCAGTGAATAAAGGAATGGGTTAAAATAAGGGGAGGTGACCACCAGTATTCAAGCCAGTATTCACACCCAGTTTATGACATTTTTTTATTCATTTTTTAATAACTTTTTTTAGTGTTCGTATTTTATGTGTCCATCATTATTAGGTAGGTACCTAGTTAACATTATCAAGATCTGGGAAATTTATATTTCAAATCTAAGTTTTGTTGTGGGAGAAAGAGGGGCTGAAAAGTGGCATTTTAACTCAAATCATTAAATCACGTCAAAATTGCGGGTTTCAGCGCTTTCCAAATGGTTTGGTCCCATCCCTAGAGCAAGGTAATGTATTTTAAGGAGAAATATGAGGCAATGCGACTTATCAGGAGAAAATTAGTCGAAAGAACAAGCCTAGAAAGAACTAGCTTCGAAAGAACCTGTGCTCTACTAGTTCTTTCGACCTGTCAATTTTCTCTTCTGATAAGTCCCATTACTTCACATTTCCTTTGAAAATACATTACACCCATTTGACACTGTAACTATCATCATAGCGTGTTTTCACCCATATGTTACCATTTGCTTAACCCATGTTTACACTGGCGATTTTACCGGGGACCAAACCCAGGGGTTTAAGCCGGGGTTTGGCCCGCAGTCTAAACCTCGGTATTTCAGGTCATGTTTACCCTCATTTTTGGCCACCATTTAAAACCCACAGCCGATTGAATGGTTTTGCCTGAAGGTGGCTGCGCTAAAAATATTTATCATTTTGTTTTGTTGTTATTGGCTTTGACTTTTTTAAAGTTTCTCTCTAGGGTTTTCAACCGCCCATTCCTTGCTAAAAGTTTTTTTTTAACAATAATGTCGTACTTTTTTGTTTCTTGAAATACCATCAAGCATCGCTTGTAATTTTCTCATCCCACTATTCAGTCAGACGTCTATGAAAGCGCTTTTAGTGGGTATTTTTCTCAGTTCACACCGCGGCAACTTTTTCCAATGGGCTGGCCCCTAGTCTCGAGTAGACGCAAACTGCCTGTGGTCTGAACCGCAGGGAGAACAATGTTAACAGATAATAATCATTGACCGAGGTCATCTCGAGGTTTCAACCACGGGAAAACGCATAGTGTGAACATGGCTTTAGTTATAACCATGCATTGTTGTTCTGTGTTCCAGGCAGCAGTGCCCGTGAGGACCTGGACAATGTGTACCTCATGCTGGACCCACAACTTCACCCGATCACTCCCGACACAAGCTGTCAGCAGTCAGTGCAGATCTTCGAGGAGCACAAGACGCTGGCACAGGAGTACCTGAAGGTGCAGACGCAAATCGCGTACCTCTCACGTACCATGGATCAGCTGGCAGAGAGGCTGAGTGAAGCCGAGGGAATGAGCCAACTGGACCAGGAAGATTCAGAACGACACAACGAAGAGCTCAGGAAGTTAGAGAATGAAAAGGTATTGGAATAAATTTTTAAATTAATTTCTCTCTCCTTATCGACTTAGCCCTAGTTAAAAAGATTTACAAACTGGGCTTGAATGCTAAGAAATATGCTTAAACTTCAGCAAAAAGTTATAGCAGATTTGTTAGTATCCCAAATGCCGAGCCCAGTATGTAACATATCTTGAGGTATTATAAGCGTTTGTTTTTTGTTATCATAAATGGATTGATCAGATTAGCTGAGATGTAGGCAAGTGATGAGAAATGGAATGTTGAATCAGAAGAAAAGTGGGAGGGGAGATGAAAGGGGGTGAAGAGAGCTGAGCCAGCTGGATGCAGTACCGAAGGTGGATACAAAGATCCCGGACCAGGGACTAGCTGGCAGAGAGGCTGAGTAAAGCTGAGGCAATAAGCCAGCTAGGCCAGGAACACTCAAAACGATATTACGAATAGCTCGGGAAGTCAGATAATGAAAGGTATTCAAAGCATTTGTTTTTAATGTGTGGGATGCGGTGGGATGGATTGATTATCTGATTGCAATGTCCTCAAATTCTTTACAGGGTTTTTTGGAACATAAATATGCTGAAATAAACTGAGGAAGAGAGTGGTGAGGTTGAATGAAAAGTGTGGGGTTTGGGGAGATATTAAAGGGGTGTAAAGGATACCGTGTAAAACCAGTAACTAGTTTATGAATGTGTATACGCTCTGTCCGAGCCGGAAATGAATGTTTTTATCTATTTCTCCCCTTCGGAAAAATTATGCATCTCTGCTTAGGACGGAATTTAGGTACCTACCTATTTATATTTTTTAGAAATACCCTTGTAAAATCAGAAGAACGCACCCATGTTCATAATTATTGGATGACTACGGGATTAATTTTTGATACAGCTAAAAATGTTCAAAAAATGCTAATTGGAGAAATGGTTGAATGCTACAGCTGGACACAGCTGCTAAACACCCTTAAATTAGGCAGGGATTCATTATTATTTTGACCCTAAGCAGAAGAACATGTAGTAATTTTCCAAGACAAACTGGCTTGATAAGTCCATGAGGTCAAAAGTTACACTTAGTCAAGTGAGCCGCAGTACGCCCTAAAACATCAACATCTGGGATATTCAGCGTCCTATCACTTTTTGAACCCCTCAAGCTTCATCATCTAACTTTTGTACGTTTTTTGTTTTCCATTATTACTCCACAAATTGAAAAAATTGACTGGGGTGTTTTTTTCACTGCAATCATGTTACAGAGACCCTACCACACACATTTTATCTGTATCGTTGAGGCTGATTTCTCGAAGTATGATTGGTTTCTTGCTAAACGCGTGTGCTCTTGTTTCCGATTCCAGGACAGTTTGTTAGCGTTACACCGCAACCTGAAGTTGCAGCTGGAGTTGATTCGAGGCCACCGGCAACACAGCAACAACACGGGTGATGGCGGGTGGGTGGTTGTGCATCCTCCGCACCTAACGTAGCATCTCCGATGCGGAAAGGTGTGGAACACGCAACCGACTAAAGACTTCCGATGATGCGCTTGTAAGGTACCTCACACGAGCCCTCTAGTCAAGGACACTTACTAACAAACAAGCGCCATCGAATATTGATCTTACTTACCCTTTTTTACGTACGGTAGTGTAGAACCGTTTGAAGCAATATGTAATCTGATCACCTCTAACAGTGGATGATCGGAAATATTTCCAGTGTCAATATTTAGACCAATTTACGGACTACAATGAATACCATAGTTGAATTATAGTATCAGATTTCCTTCAATGAGATGAAAAGAAAGTTATTTTTAGATCCATACTAAATTATGTAGTAATTATCTATCTTATCATACACAACAATGAAATGTCAGCATTATTAAATTCTTAAGACTCATGTCTATTGCCTAATTTCAGCACTAGTTTTCAAAAAAACCGTTAGTAAATGGGTTTAACTGCTGAGAACTTCTAACAAACAAACTGCCAACATTTCTCTAACTACTGAAAGCTTCATCTCAAATTTGACAACTGCCCCGAAAAAGCTTTCAGTATAGTTAGCGAAACGTTGGCAGTTTGTTTGTTAGAAGTTCTCGGCAGTTAAACCCATTTAATAACAGTTTTATTGAAATGTCAGCATTCATTTCAGCAATGAAAGTAATGTTAGTAAGATTATCAGCCTAGTCTGGGTGATTTTTTTTTTTATATCTTTTAAGTAGGTATTTGCTTTTTGGAACAGAATGGATGAGTGCATCTGTACAAGTTTGTTGCATTCTTCATTGGACTACTGGAAAATGTTGAGCTTACAGATTACAGATATCCACGTCTTTCCAGGAAGTAATCATTTATGTTTTTTTTTTCATTTCATTATAATAAATGTACCAAATTCACTAAATGAGTAATACCCTGAATTTATGAATTGCATGGTTTTTAATGTTTAATATTTCTGTTGGTAGAGATCCAACATGATTTTATACAGGCGGTAGCAAGTCCATTTTGTTCTTTTAAATGTCTTGCATAACAAAATCAAATAAGTAACGAATAAAAAAAACATCTTGATATGGCAGTTTCAAATAACAAAAGGCCAAAAATTTTAGGAAAAGGTTATAGTACAATTAAAACTAGTTAACAATTTCCATGGCCATCTTACAACCTCTTCATAGAGAAGAGCAAAGGGAATTAGTAACATTCAGAGGGCCATAGAAGTGGTAAACTCATTTTAATTCTACTTTCAGTACCTGATGGAATATTGTGCATTAATAAATGCATTGGCATAAGGTCGTTTAACAAAAAAAACATCACGGAAGTGCCTTTTTGGCCACTGTTTAGGAGACACATAAATGCGGTGTTTCCGCAGTCCTCTCAAATCGAGCTCATGCGTGGTGTTGCTTCTTTTCAAATTTCTGCCATCCTTGTGGCTGCCTTGCAGCGAGCACGATTCATGAGTTACCCAATCAAATTTTACAACCGTTTTGAACGGAAACATCGTCTGTCAAAAACTAACTTATGTGGTGTTGTTTGCTAAGCGACGACAATCTACTTAGTATCATACTCATTGTGTGCCTTCTGAAACTGGCTGACTTGGCTGTACTGGCATTCAGGCTACCATTAAAATGGCTGACTTCAGTAACAGAAATAACCCAGTCTGCAAAATTCTACAGTAAGGTCACACTCCTCAATAGCAGTGGCAGTTGGGCATATCTTACTCATGTAGTGGGTTACATCTTTGTTGTGTATAGTTAAAAGTCAGATGCATAATTTTTTATGATCTTCATATCTTATGAGCTATGTAGAGGCAGGAGATGCTCCATCTAAGCTATCCCATATTTTTATTGCATCTGCTCTATGCTGTCCAAATTTTAACAAAGTGTTCTGTGAAGCAGTCCAATTTGTTGGACGAATTAGCCTATAGGGCCAGTGAAGCCAGAACTGGGTCAGTATGTGACAGCAAGCTTCAGAATGTGCATTAGGATGCACTGCAAAGGTATCAGAACGGGTCCAGTAATATTTTACTGGCCCAGTAAAACCTGTACGTTCTGGAATGCCATGATATAGAAATGTCATGTCAATGTAGTGTAAATTAAATTTTTTAGCTCTGTATATTTGTTGAGTAATAAAATAAAGCGTGTATAATATTCATTATCGTATTCATTGTTTATTGTAATTCACCTTGGTAGGTGGTCAGTAGGCAGCTTAGCTACTGCTAACGATATAAAACAACACAAAACCATGTAAGCTTACAAGTAAGTATCCACATTAGGTTTAGCTAAGCACATACTTTACTGATTTATTTTGCTCTTCCTTGTTTTTTTTCAGCCTTGCTTCTACTACTCCTGCGCTCAAATTCTTTGATACTATTTAACTTTGATTTTGATTTTGAGTTTGAGTTTAGTTTTATACGTGCTTTTAGTGCTGCATGAAATCTTACGTTTTTCTTTATTTTCGATCCACGCCTATAATTCATGGTGCTGAGAGACCCGAAAGGGCCAGCTATCTTTTTAGAATAAGTCAAATCATCGCCATCACATGAATCTAAATGATAAACTGCGTCTGAGAGTTCCTCATAAATTTCCCAGTTACTTTGTTCAAGCGCGACAGACAGCGGTGTCAAGCCATTGGAGGAGCTTGCTACAGGATTTGCTCCCATCCTGAGCAAGAACTTTGACAGCTCTACATTGTTGACGAAGGCACAGTCGTGTAGTGGGGTTCGATGAGTCAAAGGATTGCCGATGTTGACACGACCGCCATATCTGATCTGAAATGAAAATTATATCGGCATGGATATATTTACAGCAGAACATTTCCAGGCTGGTAGGTTATAGAATGGAACAGAGAATGAATGTTGAAAAGGTAAAGGCCGTGATGTGCTGTACAGACGTTATCTCATTCAGGAGCAGTAGTCAGGCAAAGGAAGCAGCAAGAAGGCCTATGGCATCAAAAATTTGCAGGAATTAAACTAAACTGATAGAAATGAAACAGACATCGCATTTGATCGATTGATCGATTTTGTTAAAGGGCATTCGACCCTGGGTCATGCTTACCCGGTACAAGTGATGGTTAAAATTTGTAGCTCATTCGATCCGTCAGTTAGTATTGTAATTTTTTTTAAAGAATATTATCGTTTTATCGTCATTTCCTAAAACCAGCTCTGTTGTATTCTTCATCCCCAACTGACGTCTCAATCCTTTGAATTTATTACATTCAAGCAGAATACGTTTGACAGTGAGGGGAGAATGGTGAGTTTTAGTTTTTGAAGCTTGATCTTGGGAAACAAAAAATAATGCGTTATCAGCGTGTGGCCTTTTACCTCAAGGAAGTTGTATATCCTCCTTGGTTGACTCCTAGAAGTGCAGATTAGATGGTAACACTTTATCGATCAAGCAAGCAAAGCATCAACAGGCAACTCACATGGAACTTTCTGTATTTTTTTGTCAACGATCTGTAGCCCAAGCGGAAGGTCCGACAAATCATTTTTTTTACATTCCTTCCCTGCAACCTCTTCCAGAATTGAACTGTAGTTTTTGAGAAAAATTGCTCCAGTTGGTATTTATTTAAAACAATTATAATTTAGAAAAGTCCTGTAAGATTGCCGGGCGGAAGCTTTTGAATGAGCGTAGCAAACTAAGCATAGATTACAATTTGATTAGCCGTAGAAAAAAGCTTGGCATGCTTTTCGTCTGTTTGCAAGATGTACAACAGGCCAAATGACTAATCCTATTTCAGTGAACTTTCCAGGGAACTTCGAATTCTCTGAACTTTAGATCTGCCGCGTTTTTCAGCGCAATCCATGAAATATTTTCCCAGAAATTAGTAGGTCTGTACATTGGCTAATTTTGCTATTTGTTTGCTGTATGTAAGCCAAACAGCACCTTTAATCAATTTAATTAAACTTGCAGGGTACCTTAGTAAGCATTTAACTTAAAAATGGCTACAGTTGTGGCTTAACGCTGAGGGGGGTACAGGAAATAGAAACCAAAAATCTTACTATATATTAACTCTCCGGATTCTAGAATTTTTGTATTTATACTACTGCATCCCCCATGAAGTGATCTGATTAATAAATTCAAGAATGGTAGTTGGTCCCCCTATTTTATGTTTATAACTGATTATTGGAGTTTAACGACGCAATGCATGGACAACTGGCCCATGTGGCACTGCTCGGGTCGATTGGCATCGGGGAATCATATGGGGATCATGAGGGTGACGATGAACATAACAGGCAAGGGAAGAGAGGAAGCCCGGTTTAATACTGTCCAAGAGCACAAGGGTACCACAGCTTAACGTCCCGTCCGAAGGACGATGCTACTGGAACCGCAGGATTCCTCACTAATTCTTATTGTCGAGAGGTTGATACTAGCTACAAACCCTCCAACCTCTGACCCAGCACAATGTTGCGTAGCTTCGGTATTCTCACGAGAATGGTTGTATCCAAAGTTCGGTGTCCCTATTTTACTTTTCGCCTCCGCAACGAATTCCCAAAACCTAGCCACGCTCCAGGCCCAAATTCAAAACAAGGCCCACAACCTCAAGGCCCAAGACCAGTAGCGAAGCTAGGTATTCCAGGGCTCCGGGGCAAGATTTATCAGTGCCCCCTCCCCCCTATCTCTCCACAACCTTATCTGCGAATGAATATTTCCTAGGAGGAGGGGGGGGGGGGTAGCTTATCAATCGATATCGGGTTCGTCGGTATTTTTGAACAAGTTATCACTTCTAACTCCTTCGTTCCCAATCTCTTTGGAGGGAGTTTGATGTCGCGATGTAGTCAGACGGAACTAGTAGAAAATGATGGCACGAAGAAAGTGTCAAACTTGGCTTCTTTGCTCTCTGCCTTTTTTTGGGCCCCGCTTAGGCCATTAGGGTTTAAACTTTGTTAAAGTCATTTTGGCTAAACACCAAACAGCAGCGAATGTTTCGATAGCGAACTGAAGTCTGCTAGCTGAAGAGTTGCTCTAATCTCGAATGCAGAGGCGTCACAAGTAAAAAAGGCCCAAGTCAACGAAATGTCTTCGGCTTTTTGGGGCCCACGGTCGTCGGCTTGAGGGCCTCCCAAGTGGGGGAGAAACACCTGGGCCCCGGGGCTGTCGCCCCGCCCGTAGTTACACCACAATCCAAAATCTGGCCACGCTCATCGCTGTAGGTGCAATGAAGAACTTACCAACATGTGGACGACCTCGTTTTGGATGTCGGGGTCCAAGTCAAGGACACAGTCGAAGAGTACGGCGTTGCCCCGTGGACTCCGCAAGTTGGGGAGAGCGCCGTTGCGTAGCAGGAAGCGAGTTTGATCTGGATTGCATACTTCTATCATCGCTAGGTACAGAGGCATGTTCCCGAAAATATCTGGCAGATTAACCTGAACAAGAAAGAAATACTACTGATTGTCTTACCTCATAAATAAAATCATGTACAACTTTTGCATAGCGAAGTGGGGTTATTCTGAAAAAAAAATCCGCGTGATGCTTATTCATGATTAGATTGATTGAATCGAGCAAAATTGCCGTGCACCATTTTCTCGGTGATGCCAGATCTATCAGGTATCACTCTTTTCCGCGGCGTAAGAGAAGCAATGCGCTAAGCTCGCCACAAATTTAGTAACACAGCATTTGCAACTTATTTCAAAAAGCTTTTATTAATAATTTTACGTAATTTTCAAGCCTGAAAGCAATCATGCAACACACAAAGATTTCCAGTTGTTTGTTACGGGATCTTTTATTCATAGGATTGGTTTTTACGGGAGATGGCAAGAATAAAAAAGCTGGACCATTTTGTGAAACTTCGGTTTTCTATGGAGATCGAGGTGACTGTACCAATTTTTGGCAAACGATTTACAAAATGACCACCCTGTTGCCATTCATTTCCAGAGAAGTTTAGATTACGTTGTAATGCCTTTCTTAGGGCATTACGTATTCGTAGAGTCCTTTTTGACTCTGAGAAAATTATTTGCAATAATAATATGTAAAATAACGAGACACAGCCAGGATAGCGAAGGTAGTTGCGCTCGAAGCGCAACTTCCATGCATTTTCAACGACCGGATTACACGGTCCAATTTTGAATCCAATTTATTTGTTCAAATTTCAGTTTCTGCGGTTAAAATTGTCGCAGTTTGGCTGCAACTGGTGGAAGGAAATCGTGTCAAATAAATTGGAAGAAAAATTAGCCCGTGTGAACATAGCTTATAGGACCTCTCCGACTTTGAATGTAAACAGTATATAATGTAAAGAATGCCAGTCAATGCAAAACGCCAAAAGGAAAAAAAAAATTGCCGCGCAGCCCAGTGACGTAGTTATGTGGCACTCAACATTACTACGTCACTAGGACAGCGCGGTAAGTTCGAATTACGGCAAGAAAATAATTCGTCCCACCGCCAATTTTTTTTTGTTTTTTTTTCCTTTTGGCGTTCTGCATTGACTGGCATTCTTTACATTATATACTGTTTACATTTAAAGTCGGAGAGATCCTTTAAGCTTTAAACCCTGGTTAGTAGACGTTTTCCTGTAACTTATGCTACCGGGATAATGCTGTCGGAAAAAAATAACGACTCTTGCTCACATTGGCTCCGTTTCTTACGAGGAGAGTTGTCATGGGTAAGTTGCAAGTCCTGATTGAAGTATGCAATGGTGTTCTTCCAAAGGAATCGCCGATGTTGGGGTTGGCCTTGTGTCGTAGCAGCATTTTTGCAGACTAAAATATGAAGGACATTAGATGCACCATTGATTGCCATTATTCAGTTATTAACAAGAGAGCCAAACATCTTTGTTGTATGCATGATTATGTACAATTACGCCTATGCCAATTATATTTCTGAATAAGTTTCATTTATTGTGAAAAAACACAAAAACTGGGTTAACACGAAACAGCTAAGCCAATTGCGCTCAAAATGTTAGAAACTGTTAACGTTTTCTACAATGCAGTTGCACCATCATGCCGTTTGATGCACGATTTATTTGTTTTACCAAAACTAGGTAGAAATATGCAACTCAGTCATGATGAATTAATTTTGACTTTGCTCTCCCATGTAATTAAAAAAACTTACCACCGAACTATCCCTTATCTCTAGTTATTGCCTATAGTAGCATGGCTAGAGGCTTTTTTTTAAGATAACCAATACTTCTAGCAGTTGGATTACCACAATCCAGGTCCTCTTGATAATTTTTGCCAATAAGAGCACTCAGATTTTGGACCATTCAGATTCATTCTTCACCAATCATTCTTGATTTTAGGAAACTTAAAAAAAATAATTGGTTATGCATACGCACGATTATAATTAATGGCTTGGCTGAACGCTCTTAGGGCCGGTTTTTCAGTGGCCCGTTAAGAACCTGACGGTCCGTTAACTTGTTATTACCATGGCAACAGCCAACCAGATGTCTTGATTCTTTTCCTAACGGGCCGTTAAGATGTACCGGCCCACTGACAAACCGGCCTTAGTCGCGTTCTTAAATGAGAGTAGCGCTTCTTAGACATTACACTACATTTTTTAGTTGCAACAATTGTAGCTATTTTTCCAGGAGCTGCTCCTTCTTTTATCTTTAATTAACAATACGACCGGCTGCTAACAAACAAGTTTTCAGCTGGTGTAGGAGAGAAACGGGAAATCATGATTAAAAAAACCTCCAAATATATTGAATTTAAGGAGAACGAAATTTTTAGTCGACATTCGTTAAAACGTAAGGTCATTTAAATAAAAGTAACACCTTAGTTTTTGAAATATAGTAGTTCGTTAGGATTTCAACTTGTCAAAATTTTTGTTTTTCTAGAATTTCATTTCTGTATTTTCTCAAACCATGGTGTTTAGGCACGTTGTTTAGGCACGTGTATCAAGGAAGTTTAGCCCTCTACACGACATTGAGCTTGACTACAAATATGGCAGCATATTGTGCCTTCATTATTTCGATATTAGGCATATTGATATAGATATCATTTTTTAGATGGAAGTTCGATGATGTGTTAGTGTTATCATCGCCAATCTTATTACATGCCGGTTGTTAAACACTCAGTTGGTTAAGAAGCTAACAGCCGTTAACTTTTTATCATCACGGCAGCAGCCATTCCGATGCAGTTTTTTTTTAGAAAATGGGCTATTAATTTCTCAGCGGATTATTGAACAACCGGCCCTAAGAAGGGTCTATTTTTCTAACAGCATATTAGAATGATTGGCTAATCCACATAGCTATTACCGGTCCACTAAACTTACTCTAAGATTATATCTGTCTATTGGAAGCTGATGACTGTCAAATTTTCGTTTATGGTTACACCTTGATATACTATCACATAATCTCAATACCATTTTATTGAATAGAGGCGTCGCAATAAATTCGCCTGATTTCTGTTTTTAAATTTTCGGTACTTGCACTTAAATATCCAAACGAAACGGCAGCATGGAGGGGCGTACGATGGAATGTGCCCTGAATGTCTGGGTCGATCTCCGGCTGCGTCAGAAGGAAGTGAACCATCCCTCGATTGCCGACTTCTGCAGCGACGAAAAGCGGAGTGACGCCATCATCTTTGTGACAGTTGACGTCAGCACCCAGAAGTATGTATCTCTTCGCAGTATCAATGTCGCCCACTTTGGCAGCGTCTATCAGCATGGCATTTAGGGCCTTCAGAGGTCTCGTCTCCGTATTGCTTGATTTCCTGACATGCTGCTGCTCGACTGAAGAACTTGTCTCAGTCATTTTTACTTTTGAAAAGATTAAATCGTGGTAATAAAAGATACGATTGTGGGCTGTTTAGCAATATTAAAAAATGAATCCAATCTATCCGCCACCCCTGTATACCCATAGTAACGCCCAATAATTAATTTTAAAATTTAGATTGAAAAGAACTTATTATAGGTCACCTTCGAAGTTTCTGGTGCTGCTAGTAGCAGGGTTAATTAAAAATTGTGGATTTCAATGCATTTCTTCATACCCTTTTAAGATGGACAATTTATTTTGTAAGTCGTCAATAATAGCCTTGGGGTGGGGCTATTGTTATTTCCACAAACATGGCAACGAACAAATCTTACGCAGTTAAGTCACACGATGAGAATTTCATAGCAGAGCATTGGATATTTTAATAACCGTAGATGCACTGAAAATTCACAACTCACTCCTTGTGCTAACTGCTAAGGTAATCAAGTACCTGTTTCATTCAAGCTAGTAGGTACGTTATACTTATAACAAAAGGGCAGTGGAGTTACATGAATCTATTGTGACAGGTTCCTTCATTTGAGCCTATGTGAACCTGTTTTGTCCTCATCGCATTTCAGAGAGATTGACTGGAGCCTATAGCTCTATAGCAGAGACTTCAAGCAGGCGATAAATAATAAACATATGATTTTATGTGAAAAATGCACGCATGAACATTACTTTTTTTACGGCATAAATAAAAGAAAATGCAGTGATAACAAGGAAAGCATCATGCGATGAATAAATGATGAGCCTTCATTTATTGCATGGGCTAGAATTTGTGATGCTTAGTACCTTGTTATTTTATTTTTAAGGAACAATGCTTTTTAGACTTCTGCAATAATTAAACAATGAAGGCAAAATTGATGGTAATTTCTCACTTGATCATTGAAGGCACTCCCCCCCCCCACGGTGCATCAAATTCTTCACACTTTTGACACTAACAAGTGTTACATGAAATACTTCACCCGCTGCTTTGTAGAATCAGTTGTCATCCGACGTACCGGTCTCTGGTAATAGATGTTATCTCTTTATCATCACGCCATCTCCCGTGATAGCGTACAGCTCGCGTGGCAATAGCTTCAGAATTAAATCCTAATTAAATCATCAATCAGCTGTTAATTTAGGTTGTTATAAAAGAATGGATGTGTAGGCAGGGCCAAGGGGACACTCTATCACTGTAATCAAGTTCCCTGTAGCGTTAACATTCTCAACGTGCAGCTGCTAACAAGTGTAATGTGAAATGAGATGCATGCTGTTTTCATGAACGACTGTGAAATCAAGTGTCACACGTGCATCGCTAATAAATGTGGTTTCTCCATCATGAGTGAACTTATGGAAGAAAATACTTCCATCACTGATTTACTAATTAACGTTCATCAGCTTTGTCAAATCTACATATTGTCATTCTTAGCATGGTAGTAATTGGCTTCAAATTCCTCATGCTTATCTCATTCAAGTGTGGAGTCTCAAACAGAGTTTCACCATTTTATGCATAAATAATAGTGATTTACGTTCGATGAACTGCTTTATTGCCTTTCGTGCTGGAGTAAGCTTGTCTGTGGTTTCACGTTTAACGACGCACTGCACTTCTTTATTAGCACTTCACGGCTGGACCCCGGAGACAAACCTATCAACACGTTGGCAAATCTTGCAATTGATTTACAACCATTGGAAGGTAAAAGGTGTACGATGACATACAACAATCATAATAAAGGAAACTCGTGTGGGATATACATCCTCGATTGGGTAAAATGTCACAAGTATACATTGTGTTCCTCTACAATACAACATAAAACGGTTCTGTGTCACAACCCTTTATTTATACATATTATTATTCATTAGGTACATCAAATATTGCGTATTTTTGTATGTAACCGAAATTTGGCAAGAATACACATTATTTTCGAGATACTTATAAGCATTTAATATCGACAGTAGGAATGCAAACGATGACAAAAATTAGTTAAAGTTTTTTATTTACACAATTTCACTATAAATAACGACACAATGCGAACAACGCTGGCCAAGATATGATCGACATATTCTTAGCAAAATCAACACTTTTAATATGGCCTCCAAACAGAAGGATCAGCCTGTTGTCTTTCATACCTCGTAATCACAACATCGCTTTGCGCCTGTTGTTGAAGCGAGTCATCGTGTATCTGTTGCTGATTGTTCCCGTGCACGATTCCTACCTCTAGGCCTCTCGTACCAATCGTCAGGTTTGGGTTGCTACCCGCGACGATTGCGGCCACGTCGTCTTGGTACTGTAACCCGTCCATTGTCTTATTGCTATTGAGATCATTGCTATTTCCCGAACTATGAAGATGTAGATGTATTTGATTCTGGTTGACAGTCGAGTAGAGGTGTGGGTAGAGTACCATTGTGGGTGCGGGGGGTGTCAGGTAGGGTGGTTGTGGGGTTGAGGAGGTGGCACTGGACGGAGGATTCGAGGTGTTTGGGTAGTAGTTTGGGTAGTTGTTGTGGTGGTGGTGATGATGGTGGTGGAAATTGCTGACAGATGAGGACGCTTGATTCGCCCATGAAGCGTTGTGAGCGTAGGAAGACCCGCTGCAGTTGAGGCCAACGGCTGTCGAAAGAAAGAATCACACGTTGTATTTCTTTCTCCGCTCACAGTCACATCCATCACCAAACAATAGGTGCATGGTATAACAAAGACTAGGATGCCTTATATAATTTTTAAACGCATGTGTTTTTTTCTCCACTTAGCACCAGTTTTCAAAAAAAGTCACAAACTGGGTGTAATGAATGCAAGTAAAATCACTGAAACTTTCCCGACGTACCGTTAACTATGGTGTCTACTTCTTCAGGATAAAAGAAAGTAGCTACAGCTATAAGTATAAAGACCTGTAGTAGACAGAAAAAGGCAGGCAGCATGTTTACAAAATCCTGGGAAAGTTTTAGCGATTGTAATTAGAATACATTACTCAGATTGTGACTCAGCTTTTTGGAAACTAAGACGCCTTTAAAATCGCAAGAATCGCAAGAAAATAGAAATCACGCGCCATCTCTTGGAATCACAGAAGGTGCAACACAGGAAAGTGGCCGTGCAAATGCACCGAAGGTGGCAAACTCTCTTGGGCCACGTGGCATCAGCTTTGTTATCCAGTATCATGTGACAAAATTCAACCATCCAAATTGCAATCGAGCAGTTTAGGCATATGTAGGCATATGTAGGCATATGTAGGCATATGTAGCTGGCGAACGGGTTGATTTTTAATGCACACGACGCTTCAGACGGGAGTGTCTTACTACTCGAGATCCAAACTGCTCGAAATCCAAACTGCTTGCAGTCCCAACTGCTCGACTCCTGGCGTGCAGTTGGGATTTAGAGCAGTTGAAACTCACTTTATACGGGTGAGAGGGGGCGACCCTCCCCCCCTTCCCCACCATTCCTATGGTTGTGAATTAAATAGAAATTGAGTCAAATCCGCATAAATTGTCGTTACTCTTTATCTCACATTTTACACCAACACGACAGGATTACCCTAGCGTCGCCTCTGAGTTACAGACGTACTTTTTTGCTATGCCAGTAGTCGGTTTGGCGAGCACTTGAGACGGCAAGCAGTTGAGATTTTAAGAGCTAAACCCCAATTGCTCAAAATCCAAATTTCCCGCTAGTCGCCGAGCATATGCGACTGCGAGAATTTGAGATTTCGAGCAGTTGCTACAAAGCAACCGTATTCAGGCAGACGCACTGGCAGATGAACAGGCAGCTGAGCTGGTACATACCGTTGTTAGGTGTGAACGAGGAAGCGGTGTTCTCGCCCGACGGGTACCGGTGGTGAGCTGTGCCGAGTGTCGATCCACCTAGAGGGTCGACGTCGGAAGGAGACGAGGGTTTGTTGAACAGGTTGGTGCAGTAATCTCCCCCGCTGCTCGCGTGGTCGGATAAAACTAGAGAGAAACAAATCAAGTTGCGATTAACACAGCTTCGCAGTATAGATATACCGGTTAAATTTAAGCGGCTGTGACTTTACACTAATTTCAGACTACCCTAATTTTTGCACTTCTTTTGCGATTCAGAATTGAAGCAAACTTCGAGTTTACTCTGTTAAAGGCAGACTTCATTACAGTTACTAACGTGGCTCCACAGAAGCACTCTACCACAGAAACGACAGTCGTCTTACCGTCTCCCTTTCCCATTTATGCCCCCTCCCTCCGATAAGTTGTATTTAAGTAAGGGAGCTCGTGTGGTCATTTGAAAATTTGAAATAGGTACCCAATTACAAATGTCAATGGTTTTGACTAGGTCACATGGACTTATGCGGCTTATATTTGGGGAACTGCAAGCAATGGTGGAGTAATTTTAGTAATCTGACCTAGGGAATCTTGGCGGCCATTTTGCCCACAAGTTGCCCACCATTGCCCACTAGGAATCAGTCGCTACTATACACTGCCTAATACCTAGTGGTTGTCTGCATATCCACCTTTTTTCGTCCAGAAGCGCTCTCTAAATAATACTGCAGGCTCTATAAGCCTGCGCTCATTTCGCCTTAACACTTCGATGTAGTCCGGAATAGAACTGAACAACAAATAAACCAATGCCGATGGTTATTTTCGGGGTGTCTAATCTCGAAAGTTACTCGTGAACGGGAATGCTCGTTTCCCATTTGATTTAACATGGAAAACGAGAATTTCAGTCAACGAGAATCTTTCGAGACTAGGCAGCCTGTTCCGAACTGCCCCGTACTCAGGTAAACTCTGTCTCTTAGTAACCACATGAGTGTGACACTGACGTCACGCGACTGGTGAGGTTGAACAGTATGGCCGCTGTGCCGTCAAGCTAACGCTTAGCGTTCCGTGAACCCCAATAGCATACATCGGATATATCCACATACATCCACTTAGCATGCATCCACATGATAGCAGCCCCTTTCACAACTGTGTGCTGATCTCGATTTTAGTTTGACGTTACGTTTCAGCTGGGTAGATCAGCGGCCACATTGTTGACTACAGTGGTCTCGTGAGTAGTAGGTACTATCATAGAAGAATTAGTTCTATGGTACTATGATCCCTCTCAAATGCCGCCAATCGTATATAACCTCCACGGTGTGTATAAGATGCCCATTATTGTAACTCGCAGCGAGCATGAAAACAGGTCAACTTACCAGTGGGCAAATGGCCCATGGTCGAGGGGTCCATGGAGGGGGCCGGCACCGCGACGGGCCCCGTCAAGTCCCCGGGGTAGGAAAACGACGAGGGCTGAAGCGGCGAGTACGAAGAGTACGGCGCCGAGCTGTACCCACTCCAAGGGGGGTCCACGCATCCCCCACCTAGGCTTCCACCACTCGATTCTGGAACAAGAAAACGACATTGTTATTTTTAAAAAAAAACTGTTAATAACTGGGTTAAACTGCTGAAAACTTAACTGATACTAAACTGCCAACGTTTCGCTAAC
>QKMV01000293.1:0-17003 GCA_003287335.1 Lednia tumana
TATATATAATGACAATTATCCTTAATCTGATGAAATGCAGACTTACAGTATTTGTATAAAGAAAAAGAGTCCATCGCGTCTTCATATTTCTCGCGTAACTACTTGACCTTTCAGAAAAGCCAAGTGAAAAGGCTCCCCTGTTCTTTATTTCTGTTATATACATGTCGACCTGCTATCTTTGCAACGCATTAAGGTCTCTCTCATCTTTTTCTGAAATGTAATGTTTTTCCATGCGTCATTTGCATGATATGATGTAATATCCTGAATATCATATTATTATTTCTTCTCGGATTCATTTACTCAAGTGTACGAAAATGTTGAATTTTAAGTATCTGAGGCTCTGTGCAGTCTTGGTTATACATTCCTTTCGCTTGGGCTTGTATTCATTTTGCTTTTGCATTTTTCATAAAACGAAGAGAAGAGAACTACTACAACATAATATGAAGATCGGGTCCTCAATACAATTTTCGTTCGTAAAAATGAAAGCTGGTTCGAAGCGGACATGCTTTTATTCGTGAACCAACCAGCCTTGTCCAAACGCAAGGTGAACCCAGAGCCAAGTGCTATCTCGTTCCGATGCTATCCATAACGTCGAATGCATTTGATTAAAAAATTCAACATGGCAGTGCCATATGGTGTATTATCTTACTCAAAGGGTGAGTGAAAAACTGTTTTCGAGCGAGCCAACAGTTTGAGGTAAGCGTTATTGTTCGCGACCAATTCTCATGTGCGCGGTATTACCCATTCGCGGTCAGTGCCTAATTAATGTCTGCACTAATAATTACAGTGAATGTTCCATCCAGACGTTGTTTGCGTGCACGCTCAGAACACACCGCTTCGTCGGCTAGCTCGGAGCGTTGGTCATAATTCTATCTACACATTCATATTATTATCATTTTGGCGACATCATGAACTTGGTTAATTGATCTTAACTGGACAACATACTGCATGGGACTCGAGGGGTCGGCCACTTCATTCCGTCTCTCAACTCGAATTCAGCTTTAGAACGAAAACCTGACGTTAATTTAAATCATGGCTATAAAAATAAATGGAACAGCTGCATTAAAGCAACCTATTAAAAAATGAGCAGCAAATTAATTGCTAAAGTTTTCCAAGCATATAACGATTTTCGCGAGCATGCGGATTACGTTTTCGGTTTTAGTATGGCTTCTAGATACCATGTTATTTTCAAATGCTTTTCAATGACCACAAGTTTTCCGGAGGGTTATACTTTTTCTAGGCGAATAAAGGTAAAAACGTATACATGAACTTTCCCTTGTGTCGTTGAGGCGAGTTAATGAAAGCCCTAAGGCGTTCAACACTTTTCGTTTGTGCTATTCTTAAGGAAAACTCTTGAATTTTCTCGCTTTTACTTCGCTCTGCCAACTTCCGTATAATAGGGTAGGAGGTTTAGAGTAATGCTTTAGAAAACCTAGGACCTCCATATCTTTCGTGAAGATTAGCGGTAACATCTTGACTTATTACTTGTCTGTGCCTCCTCTACATTTCTTCGCTCTTTCAAGCGACGAATGCGCTCCGCTAATCGTATTTCTCCGAAAAAGAGGGTGACACGTGACGCCCACGCGTGCGGCGAGCAGACTTACCACGTGTCAGCATGCGTGCCGGTGCGTGCGTCACGTCACATCCGTGCGTGTCCGAGACAGTCTGAGCTGGGAATAATCTCTTCGATCGCCTTTAAAAGGGGTGCTTGCGTTTAACCTCTTCTTACTCCTCTGCCGCCGACGCCATTATTTTCCTTCTCATAAATATATCTTTGACTTACAAACTTATCACTTTGTAAGCAAAGGCAAAGTTTTCGAAGGAGGCCGCGAATATTTTATTAGTTTCAGTTCGAAGTCGACTTCTAAATTGATCTTGAAATTGGTTTTTGATATGCCTTTTCAGGGCGCGCTGAAATTTTAATTCAAATTCAGCGATTACCTTTTCTAATGTAATTTTTTTCGATAGACGTTAAGATTTAAACTTCAAAGTTTGGATAGGTTCCGTTATAATATGCACACACTTTGAACAGTGCCAACAGAAGGGCCAAAGGAGTGGCATTTCGTATTGAAGAATGAAATATATTACAGCATACTTTTACAAATGCAAATTTTGCATGGATTTTCTTTTGCGGTGCTCAAAATGAACGAAAAATACAATTGAACACTTGAGCACACTGACGATACACATTAATTTGTTTTCCTGTCGAACACGATCCAAATTGCAGCTCGAGGAAAGCTTTCGGAGCAAACTGGCAATACCAAGCATTAAAAAAGCAATTCCTCGGGGAGCACGATTTTGTCTTCAAGCTTCGTTTAGCGTTTTTATTTCTATGCTTTTTTAACGTCCTACTGTAATTTATTATATGGCTGTGATCATATATAAGTACACATATACGGGACTGGGGCACAGACCCCCCATGCACTGGTGAGTTTTTATTTTGAAAGAAGCCGCGGTTGCAACAAAGATAAACACAATTGGTATTAAAGTTCTGGCACAAGTCTTGAAAAAGAACTTCACCATGTTTATTAAGCATCAAAGATAATCCTATTATTGTACACTCCCTCCTCCCCAACCAAAACTTTGTTTTTCAATCGTACCTGCGACGCCTTAATCTCTTGGAGTTGAAGATTTCCTATTTATTAGTTTATACAGGCAGTCATCAAAACTCGTGATGACTACCTATGAACTTTTGCCGAAACTCTTAGAGCTATATTATGCTAACAATTAATTACTTGTCGGATATTAAATTCGGGTAGTGATAACGAGAGAAATAATACAGGATGATCTTTTTTCTAATACTAACGCAGACATGAAAATAATCTTGAAAAGGGGACTTTTATGTTTTACTCAAAATACCTTACTTAGTTAAAATAGGGTGGGATTCTGCAACTCAAGACCCATAAAATTAAAGTATTTCCTTGAGGGGGGGTTATGCCTCCGCGCTTTCCCTAGCTGTTTTATTCACAACTTTCTCAAGCTCACGCTTAGAAAGTACAAGCGACGGGGGGTTGGTATAAGCTACGCACGTTTCACGCATATTGAGTTTTTGATATTTGAGAGGCTTATAAATTTATCGCGCTAATTTAACGCAGCTGCACGTATAGATGGCATCGCAGAGCGCTTCGCATTCTTTAGAGTGTAGACGCGTGTATACATATTTAGTTGCGTCTAGTATATACCTATTTATTTAGTAAATAGCAAAATAATTCACTGGGTTTTATCATGCGTGATTTTCTTTTCTATTGCCTGATAACAATAAAACGAGACTAAGGAAACTTTCCATTGCTAAATTAACATTGGTACCCGTTTGCTGATACACGAATATATCAGTATTTAGCTGAACGCACGGGCGTAGCTGGAAATACGGAAAACACGGTATTTTTCTCTTATCACTATTGCTACTACCAACTACCTGCACTGACACCATCGCTTAGGGGACGCCTTCTTCTGACTGAACCGTTGAAGATAGCGTAATATAGTGAAGGAAAAAATCGCACGTAAGAATGTTGTAGGAGGATATCAACCTTTTATGAGCGTTTGTCGAAAAAACATGGTAAACACATGCCCAGAAATCATGCTAAGAAACCGATCACAGCGTAAATTTAAATGAAAGTGAATGTCTTCAAAAGGCTTCGTAAGGAGCCTAGCTCGGTCCTTCGCATCTACCCTTCCGCTTACTTCCATAGCCTATCTTCTATGGTGTGGTCAGAAGAGGGGGTCCCCAAGAACTTGAATTTGGAACTCTGATCAGTACGCCGGTGGAATTCAGCACGCTAGATATGGTGCGACTTGTTTAGCTTGGCCACACCAGTGAGCATAGATATTACTTATTTGCCAATGAGTGTGCATCGGCTGCAAGGGTTTGTTTTGATTTTTTACAATCATGTTGTTACTGATATGCTATTTATTTATATATTCACATCTGCCGCGACTCGTGGGTGCGTTGAGAGGCTAGTTTTACGAGGAATACCTATAATTCTATTACAGCCATTCCGAAGAGACGCAGCGGTAAAACTCGCCTAGGAGAAAGAAAAATTTAAAAATCTATTTAATCCGAAAGTACCTTCAAATTGAATACTTAAAGCAAGCGAGTATCTTTCAATAGCATATTTCCTCTAACTCTGGCAATTGCTTTTTTTCGTTTTCCCTGTTCTTTGTTGGAGGTCGGATAAAATATTTAATCGAGCTGATTTTTTTGTCAAAACTGGCCCGATGCTTACTGGAATCTATAACTTTTTTGAGCCCAATCGGTTCAGCACCTAGTTGTTTGATCGCAAATGTTTGAAAATCGCAAAAGCCCCGTAGGAGTAACATGGTTAAGTTTTAATAAATACATAGCTACATAAAATTACATAGCTACTACAGAACGAAGCCTTCTCTATTATTGTAAGTTTAAAGTGAATTTGAGGAAATCAAGGTTGCTGTGGTTATTCAGGATGGAATGACGTTTTTAAAAGATTCGATCTGTCAAACGATTTTTCATGCCTAAAAAGTCGCGACAAGCTCATTCAACGCGACACGCAAGTGCACAGTGTTTTCCTAGTCCATGTGAACTTTTGTGCGAGTTAATAGTTCAATAAAATCGACGTGAATGTTGGTGCTAATCTGATAACCTAAATTCGAACCTTTCACTGATAAGGATATAATTTTTGAAAAAGCCGACGCGTATTGTTTTTTGTTATAAATTTCATGAGAACGAAAAAGACCCATGGACGTTAGACGAATTACTTTTACATCCAACTACGACATTGGTTTGTTCCGCACAATGTATAATAAACAATGATGCGCTTTCAGCTTGTTGCCACATATTTCCACATAACTGTTATAGTCTTTGCTTTAGTTAGGAGTGTACGGAATTAGAGGTGATTTGGTTTATTGAAATCAATGATTATTTGATAGGACTCGGGTTTTATACCTGTATGGTCGCTGACTCGAGCACAGAACTGTGTTGCCAAATACCAAATTGCCTCCCCAACTCATCTACCTGAATGTGGCAATATGGCATGTGCGGGCCTAAGAGAAATTTGACAACATAGCTAGAACCATCTATTCTAATTGATAAAATGTTCGGCATTTTTACATGGATACTTACAAGTGCGAGGATTAAAACGTGTCAAAATTCCGTGCACCTAAAGCAAACGCTATACAGTCTGTACAGTGAGAGAGAATACTGTGTTGCACCCATAACATAGGCTCTCTAGCCATGTACCGTCCTGTGTTATTGCCAATATCGCCCCTGGCGGAAAAGTATCCTCTCCCAGTAAATAGAGTGTAAGTGCATCATACTATCAGTTACATAAATACAATCTGACCAATCGAATTCCAATCAAATGAATCGATAAATCTTGTGCTGACTTAGACCGCGGGCAGCTTGAGACTATAGACGAGTTTCAAAACATGGGCCTGTTCATTTTATTGCCTCTCGATTACGATATCTTTCTCTCTCCTTTCTCTGTCTCTAACTATTCTCCAGCTTGCTATCACAGCAGACGGCGTATCGGCGTATACGAAACATGGCTCTCTATCTCTCAAATTTGATAGACCGTATTTACTTTGATATATCATATGACCAAAGATAACACATTGTCATGTCACGCGAAAGTTGTGAAATTCAGCCCATTTTAGCTTAAAAGCCACTCCCTCTGATCATTTAACACTCGAAGAGGAGAACTGGTAGAGCTGATCTTCCTCCTTTAGTATAAAACTTTGATGCGCTGTACATAATGGGATCTCGACCATGATTGATTGATTCATTGATCAGTTTCATATTTTTCGAGCAGCAAATCGCAATCAGCTGTGTAGTCCTGTCGTGACTCTTTGCGAAAGATAGCTTATAATTACGGTATGATTATTATTCAATTACATTGCACTCAGGTTTCATTTATACCCTAACTTTGTTTATGCAATTAAAACAGCGTAAAATTGAAAAGGGTGCTAAGCTAATGCCTACATAAAGATATCGATAACATTCGCGGATACATAACCGTATAGGGTTGAATCAAACTGATTGCAAATCGATATAATATGTGAATATAATGTGAAGGGTATGGAGTGATGCATCGGTGAGTCGTGGTTAGCTTGATAGACGACGAGGGTGGTGGCCTGTAGACGTGGCTTTTATATATCTATGACGACGGTGACGGTCGACGCCACCGACATATCACGACGCCGAGACGACGCCACATGGCACTGGGGGCTCATGGGATGGTCGGACGTACGTTCAAAGACGTCGTCACGAAAGTACATATGTAAGAACGTGCAAAGGTTTTCAAAAATGTTTAAATCTCTTGTTCGAAAAATGGTATAGAATACAGGAGCTATTTTTTTTCTTTCGCGAGCTGAAAAGAAACCATCTCAGACTAAAACAAGGAAAAATCAGAACAATTTCACTGCCGCGTCTCTTATCGGCCTTTTGGTATATAGTTGCATTTGTTTCGCGTTTCACGACCCCAGCTTATTTCTTGAAATTAGATGTAATATATTTCTTTGCAACGGAAACGGGTTTGTAGTTTGTCGTCGTTTTCGCTGGTGCACGTTCAATTGAAGAATTCGCTCGGGTATGCGGATAAGTACTTTACTCATTTAAAAGTTGGAGTACACGAAGTCGCACGTGCAGGTTATGTTGTACCCCCAAGAGAGGTGACCTATTATCGACCTCTCTTTGGTCATGCGAATTATTTTTACATTTTTAATGTCGCAAAATTGTACGTTACAAAGAAATAACTGCTCATTGGTGACTGCTTATCAATTCCGCAAAGAAAGTAAAGCATTTTCAAGAGACTGTCGTTGCGTAAACGCGCGATATTCCTCTACTATTTCCGACGAAGACATTGTCGGCTCTCTCGAGTTGATAAAATTGTCGCCTCGTGGGTGGAAAATAGGGGTTCGATCCATCGCTTGTGATTCATCAAGAATGTTTGTCCAAGTTTTTGTGTGTTCGCCTTGATGCTCTCCTTTATCTGTCCGTGTGCTCGGTGTCTCGCTGAGCTGGCACGTCCTGTAATCATCCTGTCAGCCGTCACTCGGCGCCTTCTCAGCGCGACGCCGGCCGACGCCGACGTCTATACTGAAGTGTAGACTGTAGATCATAGACTCTCGAACAGGATACACCCGAATCATAAATAGTTCAGTGGCGGCATTAGCGTTATAGTTAGCCGCCTTAAGGCGCAGCCTCAATTACCTGCTTCTGCTAATTTTTTTAACACCTTTGTGTCTCTCGATCGCAGTTACACATATTGCATTTATAGATAAAAAGTGACCAAACAAAATAAAATATGCCCACTAAAGTGCGCACGTACTACATTATAAAATTGGTAGATTGTTTTCATATGATCAAAAAAAGTGTTTGCGTACGTAGGGTTCTGGTCATATTTGAACTGTACTACTGTTTCGTTCCGCGACCGCACATTTTCGAATAGATACCTTAAGTCTACACGAGCCGCCACTGCCGCGTGGAAGCATATTATTGTCGCCGCCATCACCTTGTCAAATATACATTACATATATGTGGAGCAAACACAACTCTGATGGTGGGCTGGCTGTTCTCGGCCCCTGGCAGATCCAGAAGAGAAGAACAGAACTCTAGCACGGCACGGACGTGAGGCAGAGACGTTTCTTAAATTAAAAATGCCGGTGGTCCAATCCAATCTTATCCACTTCCTGAAAACCAATTCCACGTGGAGGTACAATGCCATCCACCTTCCATTGTACCCATCACCCCTTTCTAAATAGGCGGACTTTTCTTCGTCAGTGTTCTTTTTTCAACCCGTTAGTTCCAGCGGACAAAAAAGGAAATTGTAATTTAGAGTCTGGGCGATACGTAACTTCAACGGCGTATAGCTCCGGGTAATGTCTGGCGTAGTATGAAAGAGCGGAAGTAAGCGCCATCGTAGGCGCTGATGACGATACGAATTTTCATCTCTTTATTATATACATATATTTGTGTCACTGCTCTATTCCCATGTAAAAGAAAAACTGGCAGACATATTTTAATTAGCTATTTCTCACTTACTTCCCTTTTCGTATGATATGGTATGACGAAGGCCCGATTAATCCTTTTCCGTTTTTTTTTTAATTCCAACTATAGACTCGCGAACTATAGCTGAGCGCTGGAGTGGTGCTCTCTAAACATTTCCCCTACGACGTACCAGCATTGTTTAACGAGCAGTTAATGAGAGATATCTGCGACGACAGTTGTATGACATTTGCATCCCTGGTCTTGGCCAAAGGCTTGCGTTTGCTTAATGGTGATCTTGAGCGATGACGAGAACGACAATGGGTTGGACGACGTGGCCTCTGTGTCATCAACGTGCAATTAGTTTGACCGTGTAGTTGGGGGTTGAATATACGCGGTCACGTTTATTCGCAATCAGCAAGACCGTGTATTTGGATAATATCCAACGTAGGTGATCTTGGTACCTATATCATTTCAGTCACATCGGATTGTTGTTATAGTTAATAATTATTTGGTTTCGCGTGGATAATCCGCCACACGACCATTGGCCGCGTTTAATTGCCCTCACATCACACCGTTTTATTGATTGAGTGCACTTCATGGGAGGGCTATGCATAGCTTCAAATATCCACGCCTAGAACCGTGTACTGTGGTCCGTGCAGCCTCGAAGTAGATGTGGTGTGAGAAGGGCTGAATTACGTGTTACACTTAGGTGCAAATGGAAGCCAAAAGGTCACACGATACGACACATAGTATTGTGCGGTGAACAGCGGAACTAAGTGTAGGTTAAGTGTGATTTATGTCTCAGGCTCAGCTGTGTATATACATCCTCCTTTACAACTTTATTAGTAATGCTCAAGAAGTAATTAGTTGTTTGAAGAGGGATTGTTGTTTAATTCTATGTTTGTTTTATTAATTACTTTGTGGTTATATGGCAGAAGGAGGGGTTTTTTCAGACAGGTACTCACTGTAACATTAAAAAACATATATATTTGGCAAACGTGTACAGTAATATGCGAAGTACGAATTGGCCTGTATTCGTTTACATTTATGTAGTTTCTCTCATCGAAGCAGTCTACCTGCACGTACTTTTTTTGGTAATAACTTCTAATGAATTCAAATCGTTTCTCGTGTGATACGGTTATCCACATAAAGAAAAAAAGGAATTCTTTGTAAACTTGTATGATCACTTGGCAGGAGCAATGCTACAACTCAAAGAGCCTCCTCTTGAATATGTATGGCTTTACGGGCTTCCTATAAGTCTTGGCCATGCGATGCTGCCTTTGCTCTCTAAAGATTATGATAATGCATGGAAATGTACAGAAGCTGGCGTATAAATAGCAATTTACAGTGGCATCAATTGAAACAATATCAACGATTTGGGATAATTTATGCGTGTGTCTGCAGGGAGTACCAGAACTGTGTTCGGCTCTATAAATGCCATAGGAAAACCACCGTCAGCGGCAGGGGGCTAAAATGTAGGTGGGGCCGCGAACCGAAGATAATAAAAGAATAATTATGGGCATCATGTCTTCACGCTCATTGATCGGACTTGACTGACATTTTCAATCAATATAGCTTGGTGGTTCATATCACAATTGTTACAAATTTCATGCATTTTATTTCCTGTAATCCACTTAAAATGTGAGTCTATTGCCTCAATTACCTCTGGCGCCACTTTCTGGAGATATAACACGGGATGAGCTTTATATGTTAGCTCCTCTTTTTCTATGTATATGTGAGAGTGTTTATCGTGGATAAGATGGACTGTTTACCCTTTCAAACATTAATTTGGCCGGCGCGCTTAAATAACGCCATGCGTGTGCTGGTGCTTGTAAAATATAAATAAGCTTGCTTGGCGTTGGGATTGGGATTGGGGGGCCAGGAAAATGCTTTTCATTTTCAAGAAAATTCGCTGGAAATGAGACGGCTCGTGTCATCGTGTCATGACAATGGCTTTGTATCTCGTTTCGTATGGCAATATGAAGAGATGAACGCATTGCATTCTTCGTATAGGGTTGAGTCTTGGTTGAGCTAAGAGTTGGCTCGAGGGTTAAAAGTTAGGTTGATATTCACTTGGGCTGGACTTGGGCTGCGAAACGCTCGGTGCGAGGTGTGATCATATGCGGATGGTATATATTCATCGATTTGCTGCGGATTGATTTGTTGCCCAAGGCAAGTCTGCCGATGTCAAGTGACATTTGCAAAAAACATCCGAGGCTTTTTCTAGAGATACTTTTGTCTTGTGTTCACTTTTCATGTAACGCCACTGGATGTTTTCGAAACATTTGGGCGTCGGGAAAAAGAAGAAGCTTCTTTAATCGTACAGCGGAAGATTTACAGAAATTAAGTCTTGCGAAGGTGCACTTTGTTGGAATCTCGTCAAAAAGCGATCAGTGCATAGGTGTATTATAGTTGACATTTAGCTCCATCTTAACGATCCCAACAAAACACGTCTCGGGGTATTTACCCATCATTTTGATAATTCCGAAAGTCAGGCCAAATTCCCTCAACTTCTTTCCTAACGCGATGCATCTGCTCTACGGGGGAACAATATCGGGCTTTTCACACTCGACTGCCAATGACTTATTTCAATTGCCTTTTAAAGTTCAGAAAATCTATGGTCGTTTGCTGAAATTTTATATTACACTTTTATGAGGTATATTTTACCTAGTAATATTTCTCTCCTTCTTGCATGCCGGGTATAATGTAATGTGACCGATGAAATGCTATTATTAAATGCGATAGATCTCCGATTGCCGCGGGAAAGGGATGTTTTGCGAGTAGGGCTGCGGTCAGTAATGCTTGACCAGAGCACGATATTTCTGTAACATCAAATCCACCGGCCGCTTTTTTTGTATCTACTGTAGCTGCAAACAATTGCTGTTGTGGTTTAGTGCGGAGTTGAACTATAATAAAAACATTCCTTTTGGTAATAAATAAGCGTTATTTGATTCAAACGTAGTGGTTTTTTGAATTCGAATTTGATAAAAAGATAAAAGTGCCTGTGTCAAAAGTAGAGAAAGGTGATTTTTTTAGGAAATTGAAAAGTCTGGAGAACAACTGCAATATAATAACTTTGGTCGAATATCGAATGTTTGGATATACTATATTTGCTCGAAAAGTTATCATCTTCGCTGTCTCTCAATTTGTTCAATAATCTTATTACGATTTCCGATAAATGCATCAGATTCGTTCGGAAGTATACTATTTTATTTGTGATCGTAAACCAAACATAAAAAAATTCACAGCTTTCCGTTCTACAACTTTTTATTTTTTGCCGTCTCTTACAGTCTTCCGGATGTTTCTTTCTATCCTTTCGCAACTCGCGGCCTATGTATTGATGAGATTTCTGTTTCCTTACTTTTCCTCCGTTTCCATTCAAGTTTCCTTCCATTTCTCTTCCTTCTCACATCGACTATTTTTCGTCGTCGCCCCTCGTGCGATCTACGTATTCCGGCAGTGATGTTTGGCGTTGGCGGTCTTGGTCGCTTTCCCGCTCGCGTCGGCGACGGGGGCCTGCGGATCGAAGACTGCTACCCTCCTCGCACTCGTGGGGTTCTTCTCGAGATCGACCCAAGCTACACGCACAGCGCCCTAACTTAGACGTGAGCCATAGCGCCACGACCACCCCACCGTGCAGAACCGATCTTTCATCCAGCCCCCTAACTTTGCTGACGAACTGAAGCAAGAAATCGTCGCTTTCAAAATACGTTCGGATTTTGCATATATTTTGACGATAGTTTGAGTAATGTTCAGCTGAGCGTGAACCCTGCTGGGAGTTGCTAATTAAATGGTCTGATTTACATATCCTATACAATAGATCGTTGGCAAAACATGCGAGTTCAATTAATGAAGCTATTCATTTCATAATATGACGGCGTATAGAATGGCACACAATGCAAAATTCGGAGACGAACGAAAAATAATTGATGTTTTCATAATAGTAATATCCGATTTTGTATCCAAGGATGGCATTTGATTGCGTGGTAAATCAGTCTAAATGTTCAGTGATATGCGCTTGTCTATTTAACTGAAACAGATGTTTGTCAAAGTTCAGTATACAAGATGAAACTTTGAAATGTTGATTGGGTCAGGGGGTAGTTTGAGATTGGGAGGTTTAAGGGTTCATTGACGTTTGAACTTCAGCCTCGCCTCATCGGCGTCGTAGGGGGTTGGGGGGTGAATGGGGAGAGGGGAAGGAGGGAAGTATACTTACAAGGCGTTGAAGTCACAGTTTGTCGGTGCGGTCTAGCGTCTCGGTCTGGTCATGCTATCCCAAGAATTGTTGTCAGGATTTGAGGAAGAAATCAACATTTATCCTCATTTCCTGGAAATTTAATCCATGTGTCTAGTTTATTCAAGCGCCAGCCTTAATCTGTAAAAGCAGCTTACAATCAGACTCTTAAAAAATAGCACGCAATGAAAGATGTCGGGGTTTAATGTACGCCAACGTTGCATAGAAAACAGCCGCATGCTGGATGAACGAAGTTGATAGATATGTACCATGGGGTTGCGTTGCGTTGCGCTGGTTGATTGGGTCCGTTTAATTGCTATCGTGCAGCCATCGTGTTTTATAATTACGTACACGTTCGCACTTCAAATTCGCTCACGATTTCTTCCGACTGATCGGGCGAAATTACATTGACAATTCAAACATGGCTGCCACACCATATACGATTGCACTGTCTGCGGGTTGATAAAATAACAGAGGGTTTATTATGGATTCCGTTTTCAGTTATCTTTTTTCGTGTTGTTGAAGTAGAGGCTCTTCTTTTGCGAAGCAACAGTTTTGATGAAAAAATGCATCCAAGTTGTTGTAAAAAGGGTACGTTGCTTTATTTTTATTTTATTTTATATAGACATACTGATAGTGCTACTGTATTCAAAGGCTGCCGGCATTTTGCTTGTTTCGTATAATTAAATGCTTCAAACTTCAAAGGTAAAACTTAATTGCTTTCATCTGAAATCCTTCCCCGCACAAGCAACCTGCACATTATATTAAAGTCAATGATGATATCAAGGATCTGTGATTAGAATGGTTTACCAATTTCTAATATACTAGTAATTTTCATCGGCAAGCGCTTGTCGTGCTCGTGAGCGGGCTGGATGCACACCGCTTTATGACTAGCGCTATTTTCAAGTCTGCAAGAGATTTTGTGCGTAATCGTGATCTGACTAAATGATGCAAAACTTTTTCAAGCCAACGTTTGGGCTATTCTTCAAAGACTCGTCATCAGAGATTTTTCACATCCATTGGTGATAGTAAAGGAAAAACTTTAACATTTAATAATGCGCCACATGATCAAAGCTGTACAAGACGTACAAGACAGATACACAAATATTGCACATATTGGTGAAGATTAAAAGAATGTTTGAATTTTTTTTTGTGTATAAAAAAAGAATTGAAAAAAAATGTTTGATGTGGTTCTATATACCCAGTATTTGTAGAAACAAATCCTTTTGACAAACTTCAGTCAATTTAGATTATATACCATTGGCGAAAAGCTATGGGCCGCGGGCCACCACAGGGCTACACATCCGTTTCCGTTATACTTCCGATACGAATTCATCTTTCCTACGAACCGAAACAATTACCATTACTTGTACCGTTGACAATTCGACGGAGAAGGCACATGATTTATTCACAACGACTGGTTTAGTGTATTTCAAAATTCAAATCGATTTTCGCGCGTGTGTTGTTGTTTTTCGCCGTGCCGACGGTTCGATATTTGACCCGCATGGCAGTCGCGATCTACCCCATAGCTTCCCTGCGCACGCATGCTCTCGGCTTGCCCTCCACGCCGGCCGCAGAAATTCGACACAACACAACCGTGCGCCGCTTCCGCACACGCACACCGGCTCCATTTTCTGCAATCCACCACCGCCAGCGTGCCACGCCACCGCCACCGCCACCGCCACCGCCACCGCCATGGCGCGCTTTTGGCGACCTCGCGACTTTCGGCCCATTCGACCTTTTGACACTAGCTACTCGTCCCATGGTGTTTGGCGGATGCTTTGGGCTCATGCTTTCTTTGCCACGCTATTTGGCCCATGCTTTTTGGCCTATGCTTTTGGCCCATAGTTTTTGGTTCACCGTATTGATTTGTGTTTCGTACTCTTCGGTCACACACACAGACACACACACCCACACATACTAATCCCTCCCCATCGTCCGCTCACACGTCATGTTAATTGAATTTCTGGTTATTTATTTACACAATTGAGTTACACTATAACCAAAGCTCAAAGATCACACTTACAATTATCGTCAATTGTTAAATCGTAGTGACAATACTAATCGTGGCTACAGCAGTCAGTGTCTTTCAAACGATATGCACCCGAGAAACCAATTTAGCTAAATTCGGTTAAGGTTCCTTGATTTTGGGTTTTTGGGTGGCGGAGATGAATACGGGGCGGAGATGATATGATTGGGTATGGGTTGGGTATGATGCAAATGTTTTGATATCGTCTTGTTTGCCTGTGCCCCGAGATTGGGTAAGACGTTTGATGCCTTGATTAGTTAAATGTACCTTCGGATGTGAACAAACATAGCATATGGAATGTAACTTAGCCCATCAAGTGTCAACGACGTGACAAAGGATTTATAAGATTGTTTCTGGTTTGGGAAAGTTTCGAATCACCGCATCACGTACGTGATTTGGACAATATGGCGGGTCTACGCACCGGCACATCATTAAAATCAGGGCCTAAATCAACAAGTCATCGCAGCCGATTGATGACTATGATTAACATCGATGGTTTTTTATGTTGTTGTTGTTGTTGTTGCATTAGGCATTGCGGTTACACAAATACCTCGTGAGCTGAGATGCAAAGAGAATGATTTATATTATTTGATTTCGTACAATAAGTATTCAACGCAGCTGCAACAGCTTCAATTCGAATATCGAGTGGATGCGGTTGTATTGTGTGAACACTTTTGGAGTTAATCAAATTTCATTTCGTGGCACACACTTAGTGGCAGCGACATGCTTTGCCCAACTACATTAAGAATTATTTTGGAAAAGCAACATCAGTCATGGTCTATATAACTTACCTTACCACCAGTACCATGCACCGAAGTACAACTCTGTACATCAACGGAGCCAAACTAATATTTATTTGATAGGTAGGTACCTACATTCAACTGTTATCAAATTTAAAATGCGGGCACAAACTTTTTTAGTTTTTTTAACATAACGCTAAGTGCTACGTTGTATTATAGTATTTTACTTATTTATACTGCCATGTATTTCATGTATTCAGGGCTTGGCTCATGGCTGACATGAATCAACATAAAACACGGGCTAATGCTTATGTCCCGTTTATTCGGTAAATGTCTAGGTCTCGTAAAAGCCCAGAGATCGATTCCCGAATAATCTCTCAATCCACTTTTAAAGTTTCATGCATGTGTGGCCGTAAGGGTTTTACGTACAGCCATTTCGGAAAGTAAACTCGCTACTCGGCATGACACCCAAGAGAAGTGTTAACCTAGCCCATGCGCTTGGATAACACCACACTATAACATCGCTTCATGCATACTCTGTACATGAACATTTTCAAAGGCCCACTCAAGGAAAAATAAATCGGCCGCTGGTGAGTTTCAATGGAGCAAAGGTTATCTCATATCTCTTTATCCCAATTTATGATTTCTTGAGTGTATGTTTGCAAAATTTGTTCAACTACAGAAAAATATCGCGAGTACGTGCTAAAATTATCGACCGTTCAGAAACGAACCAACTTGTTTTTCTTATCAATACGTTTCACGAATTTGGAATACAGCTATTAAAAAAATAAGTCGGACGGATCCAGTTAAGAAAAAAACACCTCGCATTCGCAGTCAACTCTCAAACAGCAGGGCAATAAGGTTCGCGATTGAGGCGAAGGAATGGTTGCACGGCTAATATTTCCCCGCCATTTTCATTACGGCCCCTTACAATGGTAAGGGGCCGTTATGAAAATGGCGGGGGTTGTCCGTTTGTCAAGACATGCTACTGACCACAAAGATACTTCCAGACTCACTGAATTCCGATTCAAACGTCAAATACCTCAATCATGTCACAATTGCCAAATATCTACTGCACGCGAATAAAGTACCACTGCCCCCGCCTCACTATATGGTTAATATAATGCCATTTGTTTGGCTGTACGCTGCCGATAAGCTAGCGAAACAGAGCGAAAAAAGTCATTTCATTGCCCATGAGAGTAAATCACGCTTGATCTGTGTTCAGTAATACTTCAAGTATCCGTGCGTCAGACTTGTTAGGTGCCATACTTTAAGTTGGTGGTAAAGTGCAAAGCACATTACATTTGATGAACATTGGACAACACCCCGCCCATATATATTCGTATTGCATCGAGTAAACTGGGTCAGCCCAGCTTTGCTTCGAGTTTTTCCTCGCCGAGTGCGATTTTCTTGTCTCAAAGCACGGCCGCTACTCGCTATGATTCGCTTATGTGATCAAGATGGCACGCAAGGAGAGCTCATATGTTATGCCGTAAACTGCGCGGGCTAATAAAATATTTTATAGTTTGACATGAAATGAACCAAAAGCATAACAGATTCTTGTGTGTATGTAATATATACTGCTGCTGCTGGTATATGTATACACTGGACCGAGTAGTCGGCGGGAATACCTCTTTGCGAGCTTTTAGTTTTATTACAATTGAAGAAAAACTGCGATAGACGAGATCACAGTCCTTCTTTACGAAGAATGTTTTCGACGTTTTAGGATTACGGGATATGGAATTAATGTGTCGGTTTTCTTGTCTCAAACTCTTGTAAATTATTTATGGAAATCATGTTAAATAAAAGAAAATGAAGTCAAGATCTCTTGAAGTAAAGATATAGTATCAACGAACCTTCAGGTCGAGCACCTACTATTTATTATTTCCTTAAAGCAATCTAATATAATTCACGTTTTGCCGAGGTACCTTTACGAACATCACGTTTTGCCGAGGTACCTTTACGAACATCACGTTTTGCCGAGGTACCTTTACGAACATCACGTTTTGCCGAGGTACCTTTACGAACATCACGTTTTGC
>QKMV01000294.1:0-25288 GCA_003287335.1 Lednia tumana
CCGCCGCCAACGTCGCCGCCGCCGCCGCCGCCGCCGCCAACGTCGCCACCGAGCTGGCCGTAATTGAAACGCGTCGCTAGCTTTGATTGATCGCTCGGCCCGATAACTTTTTCATCGAATAATTTTCATGATGCATCCATCCATCTTTTTCTTTAGCCCACTAGTTCGAACAAGCTGGCTGTGCGAGCGAGCGACCCACTCTTCCGTCGAAATCCACTCAAAACTCCACCAATCTATCCATCACAACTCGCGAAACACACATTTTTAACGATTTTTCTTTCTTTGGACAAAAACATGTTATACGCATTCTCTATGACAATGACATGCCTAAATGCCGTGAACGCTTTACCGAGCAAATAAAAACCTTTTGACGTGAAATAAAAAAATTAAAAAAACATGCACGTTCTTTTATATTCGTTAACCAAATATCAGTTCTATGTCGCTGCTTTTCAAAATATTGCTAACCAAACACAAAAAGCTCGCGTAATGCTATTGCGGTCAGTGACATGTTCATGCATTTATACGAATACAAATACAAGCGCGATGGGCATTGTGGCGTGGACAGCCCAAGGGTCGTATCGGCCAAAACACCGATAATAATCCGATATTGCCGCGACGGCCGCTCAGCTGCTGCCGTTCGACGGTGGCGTCGGCGTCGGCGTCGGCGTCGGCGTCGGCGTCGGCATCGGCGTCAGCGTCGGGACGACAACGTACTACGGCGTCAAGTGAACCGCAACGTAATTACAAGCAATGTAGTGCTGTAATTATTATCTATATAGCGGCCATAGGGTGATCAAAATGATTGCACAATGTGTACAATCAAAACAGCACTGCACTGCAAGCTCTGGGTATTGTATGCATGCATTTTATTTATTTATTTAGTTATTTTAATTCAGTTCTTGGATAGCCATGTGTTTGTATTTTGAAATGTTATAAATTCACTCGATGACTTATATAGATAACATTACACGAGATGAATATGGAGATGGAGATTTCATAATTTTGCTCCAATTAATGAACCCTCTAATTGAACTAAAGCAAGAGACTCGGATGCAATTTTAATTATATTCATAGGCGATAGCCTCTGAACATGAAGCAAAGCGCACCTTTCAGTTTGTTGTTATTTATTTATCAGCTTAAAAAGGTAAGTAATGTAAATAAATATTTGCACAATCTAGTCGGATATATTATGGTAATAAAAATAATTTACACATCTTGCTGATAATAATCTGCATAATAATATAGTCAGCTTTTTAAAGTAAGGCGTGGAAGCTTTTGAAGCGATATACGAACTGGCGCCAGTACCATGGGCTCATCAAATTCAGCCGGTTTGACAAAGAAACTTCATTTAGCGGCGTATTGCAATTTGAAATGAATTGCTTTCTCGTGCCAAACGAGAATCAAACTGATTGACGGGACGCATAAATATTATTGGAAATGTCCATTGCTTTCGATTCCACGCCTTCAATATTTCTCTACCTGCATGCGCTGCGCTTCTATCTTTCAACTCGCGTCTCGTCTTGAAGCATTGACGATCGAGATTCAAGAAGAATTTCAGAAATAACAACAAAGTCGTTGGCACGTGAATAAATATCCATCTGCACGCTGGGATCGTGATTATCAGCACACAAGACAGCTTGCGCGTCTTCAAAATCCAAATTACACAAAACCAAAGACCATTTCGTTACGAAATTCAGCGAAGTTGAAATAAATTAATATCCAAGCAAGTCATCAACATAAATGTGTGCAGGAGTTATAGTATACAGATGGCCAAACATGTGAAACCTTGCAATGCAAAGATCGGACCTTTTTATGATATTAGAAGAAATAAACGTGCTAAATGGCACTGCGAGGCTTAGAGTTTGCCTCGAGCCAGTCAAATTGGCAATAACAAAGTGCGTGAGGGGTGGTGATGCCCACAGCGACTCGAATCACGAACAGCTCGGCTCGCAGGGTCACAAAGAATACGCTTTATATACCGGCCCTGTAAATTTCATTTCTGAAAACCATAAGTACCATCGCCAGGCTCTATTTTGAACGAGACGAAACCCATTCCGTTCGAACGAAGCACAATAAAAAGTGTATCTCCCTATCGGACCATCCCGAGGAGGCCTAATTCCATACATTATTTATATCTCGTACTTCGCCCTCGGAACTCAACCGGGGTGGATTGAGGAGCGCGACTCCAGCTTGAGCGTGCCAAATCTATTTCGTATTTAGTGACAGCGCAAGCAAGCCCTTACGGCTTACGATATCGGGTTGATATTAGCACAATTCGTGCATTATGTCTGTCAAGTTAGGTAAAGGAACAATGTGGAATGTCTTGACACTAGTCGTTTGCGAAAATACGTCGATGCTGAAATGTGGCGGACATGAGACCGAACTCCGACCACGTTGCCTGCGGGGAAATGTGAGACGTGTATTGACGATCGAGACAGTTTTAGTAGTGCCCTGCAAGAAAAAAACGTCAAAGACGCATAAACTTGTTCGGAATGCCAGATTAGGTCCACTGTTTGATGAAATAAAAACTCATACGATAGCAAAGAAAAGTAGGCCATTTAGATATGAGACGGAATTGCTTCCCTTGCGAAGATCATGAAAAATACGAATAAATGATAATACGAAATGCGAAAGTCGATCCAAGATTTTTGTCATAAAAAACGTCTGCCGAAAAGTTATGTTTATTCGTCGATAACTTTCTCAGCGTGTAATCAGAGTCATATTGATGCGATGAGAGAAATCTTTTTATAGTCTCGTGCGCCGATAATAAACGATTTGATGGCATCACGTCACTCGCTGTTCTGGTCGGTAAGGAGTTGTTGGGAGGATCCTCTTATGGAACGATCTCCCGTATACAAAGGCAAAATCCCCGCATTTTGATTGATTCGGGAGTCGATCGGCGCTTCGCTAGCCAGCCGCCCATACCACGTTCGATGAATAATGCAACCACCTATAATTTGATTACAATCGGATCATGAAACTGAAAGAAGTCGTGCCGGACAATATTCCTCAATATTTAAGACTGTCGACGATCGTATGAAGAAGTCGTCACAAGCTGCTTACATAATTGAATGCGGCCGCGGAACAAAGTGGGCCAGGCCGCCAGTTAAAAGAGTTTTTTTTATCGATTCCAAGCCTATCAACGTGTGAGGCGACTTAAGGAGCACGGCGTGCAGCAAGACAGCTGCTCTCATCCCTCCCAGTGTCATGCCGAGAAGGGATGCAATGTAAATGAACTAGAGCTCTACTAAATGTAGCGCTACATGACGACGTTGGCTCGGCCTCCAATGTGGGGCGGTGTCGTCATGAAATAACAGTCATGTTTGTCGCTATACTCGCTGGCTAAATATACAAGTTTCCTCTACATTTCATAAATATAGACCAGATTAGACAGTCGGGCGTATATTTGGTTCACTGATTTTCTGTGTGATATGAGATAAGGCTATTAGACTGTTGGGCTTGTCACAAAGTGCGCGAGAGAGAAGAAGGGTTGGGTAGATTCTATAGAGAGAGAGAAGATGAGAATCGAATAGAGTCCTTCTGCTGTGAGGTTATGAATGCATTTGGTTTAGCGTGAGATGAAAGCGACTGAGAGAGGTGACGCTTACTTAGGGTGCAGAGGGGTGGGATGAACACGGCGAGATAGGGATGAAAGAATGATTCGTTGTGGAAACGTTGATTATATTAGTGTGAAAAAAAATCAAGTGGCTCCGTAACAAATGTAGTTTTTGATAATTTTCTTTCGGCGCGAAGGGGTTCGAGCGATAAAGTGGTAAGCGTCCCCCTGCGCTTGACCTCGTAGACTTGTCGAGATTATCGGAGACCTGAAGGAGCACATGGGCAGTGACGGTCAAAATGTCTCGAAGACGGAGCCAAGCCGCGCTCAGAGAATATTTATGTGCCACGTGGCATCACGCGGCTTGCTCAAGCGAAGGGTGAAGAAGCAATACCTACGGCATCCCTTATCGCCTCGACTCCACTACTGTTTCATCTCAAGAGAATTTAGAGGGTGGATGTAGCCGTGCGGCATTGTACACCGTGGACCAAAGTGCATCATGCCAGTCCATTCAAGTGAATGGGATAGCCTGCAGCAAGAATAGCCGACTTAGGAACATGAAAACAGTTTTTAGTCAGCAATATTTTCCCCATTATCACTTGAATATTGCTTAGTTTTCTGTGACGGTAATTTCAGTGTATTCTGTTTATGGTTAATGGAAAAAAACTCGCATAGAAAGGGGAGAAAACATTGATTTGCAATGAAATGTGAGTACCTTTCAAAGTTAATTTATTTTCTTTTAGGCATTTGGAAAGCCCACATGAGATACATGAGATACACATGAGATAAAAAAGGCAGAAATTCCTTCATCCGCGTGTGTTATATGCCAGCACCAAACAGCAACTTATGAAAAATTCACAGAACAGTCAGTTTTATTGATTTCAATGAAGAACATGATTGTAGCCCGAGATTGCTTTTATACCTGTATTGGAAATGTATGCAGTCCATCCACGAAGCCGAAAAACGCGTTACTGGTATTATTGCTTGCGAATAGTATAGTGGAATAGGAGAACATAATGGCAATGAATACAATATATACTTTTTACAAAGGTGCATGTTTTAGATTCGCTGGATGCAGTATCAAGCATTTTCATTGTAGATTCGGTTTTATTTCTCATAGAATTCCAAATTGCATAACGCCAACTCATTTTATTTGTATGCGAGGGGAGGATAGGATTTATTTTATTTTCCCCTGGACATATTTTTGAAATGTGAACCATGACCTGGAAAAGCAGGGCTTATAAAAAGTATCGGGTAGGTACGACGACGAGGAAGACGACGACGACGACGGCGGCGGCGGAGAAGTGTAGAGAAATGCGGAGAGTTTGGAAAAGGGTTTGCGACAAAACGAGCTCAACTTTTTGGAAAAGCCCCCAAGCTAGCCAGTCGGGGTTGGGCCGGGATTAAACCTGGCCATCTCGAATCAAATAATAAGTGAAGTAAAAGGGGAGATGGTTTGGGGTTTGAGACGGTTCGGGGCTCGATAGTCAGCAACATCGATCTACGCCGGTAAGCATTGACGTGCAAGCTTTCAAAAGAAAGTCCAAAGCTTACAATCCGAGGAAGGGATTTTCAGCCTCTTTCTTTGCCTTTCGTTCGGTATTTTTATTGTACTCATCGATTGCCGGCCGTTCGTCACAACGCTGGGAGTTGGGCGGACAGCGGCTCGGCTTGGAAGTTGGAACATCCCCTGAATGCAATATTTCTGGACAGGGCAGACGAGACGGGGTACGCATAAAGCAATACCCCACGTGACCAACGCGCTACCAGCCCGGTGAAACATTTTAACTCAACCTAATATTAAAAATTAGATAAATTATTACCTACTCCGTCGCTCGTGTAAAACGTGTGTATAAAAATGAAGCTCAGAAAGCGACTAAGACTGTAATATGCTTAAAACACAAATGCAAATTTCGTTATACATAGGTAAAATGTCGAGATTCCTCATCTTGGCACTTATCCCTTTGAAGACCAGCGACTTTGCGTTCAACAACCAGCGCGTCGGCCGAAATATCCAACCTCATCGACACATACCATCAAAAGCACTCACATTTTTCTTTTCTATTTTTTTCCTTTTTTAACAATTGCTTTGTCACAGATTTAAAAGCAACTTAGAGTGAAGCCAGTATAGCGTGCTATGCATTCTTCTAACGACTCCTAGACCATGCTACTAAAGTTCTCCAATTACTTTTCAAGTCTCTCCTCTCCTGAATGCTTGGTCGTCGGTTCCTGAACTCTATCCCGAGTTCACCCCAGCCCCCAAGGGAACGCTTGCTTGTAATAAAAGGGTCTACAGTCTGCGCGCTGTAAGAGTAGGCTAAATTTCCTAGCACGGCCTATTTTGGTTTCACAACAATTCCACGAACGGGTCGGTAATTACTGATATTGAACACTATTCCATTTGCGAATTAACAACTAGCTAAAGACCAATGGAGAACTTTGACGCTAGTTTAAGAGTACTGTGTTGAATATGCAAGTCTTATCCTCGGCCAACTGTACATCGTGTACACTCTTGACTGCTGTTGACGTCATAGGCAGAGGGCATCATCGCCACATATCAGAATACAAATGCAGGCATCCATGCAAGCAGGCAGACATGCACTTGTGAGTTCGAACACTAGCAGTATTATAGAAATGCAATGTGAATGTGAGCCTCTTGATTCTTGAACGCCATAAAGGGTTTAGATTGCACGGCAATGGATAAAAGAAGAAACATGGCACCTTTATGTGGTGTGCGGAAGATAAGAAATTATATACAGCGCTGAATATGAACCTTTAAAAGCTACTTTGTACGAGGTATGTACATTATAATACACTCTTGTTGCAGCATAATGCATGCATAATGCAATGGCCATCATTTCCACGACTATATAGGTTGCATAAATGCTTTATTTTTTTAAATAACAAACGAAAATTAGCATCGCTCGAAAAGTTCTTCTGCAGATATCATGTGAAACTGAACTCCGAGGCACATCATAATTGATGTCGAAATGGCTAGAATCAATTCCGCCGTGACCAACTATATGGAAATCAATGAGAATTGGGAATCAACATCATGCAAGAACAGCATTGGCAATGCTTGATTGGCTTTATATTGTCATTTGTCGACGAAGCTATAGTAGTACTTGCTACCCCTAAAACGTCACAGTATACATTGTTCGTGTATGGCAATTGTATCAAGATAAAACGGTGCAGCGTAGCTGCTATACATGTAGGGGTGGATACAACCATCCTGTATATAAAGAATGCTCTTTTGTTAGGAAAATTGTTAATAATGTAAATGAAGCTTCTTTGTCATTTGAAGATAGGTACTCTTTCAAACATTCTGAAATTTAAAATTAAATTTTCATTATGTCAGCGTATTCAGTTGGCATGTTTTTCAGAGACGGTATGTAAGTCGTTCTAGCCATTATGTAAACTGCACGTACGACAGTCGCCAGAGCCCTTTGTGGATATGACCTGTTTCTCATCCCAAATTGGCCACCAAGACTAAATTTTCCCAAGCATCGGTGGAAACACCAAAACTAATGGGCAACACGATTTCTCACCGAGGACAAAAGTAAACTATATATGTATGCAAGTTCCGTGCTTAGTCAAGCATAATGCAATTGAAAAGATCGTGAGGGAAATGACCAAACACCACACTCGATGGTGCTTCGCTGCCGCTGCATTTATGCAATATGATTGGGATCGAGCATGGGGCTGCGCTGGGGAGCCCTTGCCTTGGTCTACAGTTCGATAACCCTATACTAGCCTCGCTGAACACGGGGTGAGTGAGAACGACGTGCCATTCAAGTTAATAGAATTACGAATTTCGAAATCAATTGGTTTTAAGAGGTAGCCAGACGAGTGGTAACGGGTGAAAAAACAGAGCCAAGCCAATGTAGTTTCATTCTAGGTCTCTTTCCTCCTACTTTATCTCTTCGAGAGGAATCGAAATCGTCCATTCTACTATGCCCGGTGGTTTGGTACTGAATCAGCATCGTTAAGTAGGAAAATGATCAATTTAATACGGCGACGAGAATTTTCACTAAGAAAATGGCTTTGAAGATCTGCTAGGTAGGTAGTCGGTTTAATGTATTCCGTTGGAGTTAGTAATATAGCATAGACTGAAGAGCACTGCAGCTTCCATGACAACCGATTTGAATTGCATGACTGCAGGGTATAATCCATTTGAACCATTAAAGAGCTTAGACTAGCGATATAATCAGAATTGGTAAGTGTTTATATAAATATTTATATCAAACATCCGAAAATAGGTGACCAATGCGACCGGAAACTATCGAATCATAGACGACACTCGAAAACTTCCTCGATATAGATTGGAATACCATACTTTTATTTCTCTCGGAAAGACTCCGAGAATTTCTTTAACGATGGTTATACAATCTTTATTGCATTTCACAAACACGTTTCTTCCCCATAATAAGCATGAAGACAGGCCATGTTTTATCCTCCTTTTATACTATAACATTACTGGTGCAGAATCCTAAAGCTCAAACTCCACCCCACTAAACATCCGGCGCTCCGCGAGGGCCATTATCCCTGCAGCAACAAGGGATTTCAAACTACATGCACGTTTATGCCCGAAACCTGCAGTCTTCCGCCTCAACTCTACTCACTGGCTCGACTAGCATTAGTAATTATCTGTGCGTTTCCTTTAGGTAATTGTCTTTTTACTCACGCTGAAATTGCAACGAAGAAGTTTTACCAGGTGCTACCGTACAGCTAATGGAAGTTAACATTTAAAAAAACAAGCGGCAGCTGACATTTTTAGGGGAAATAACTACACTTTTTGGCTAATCTGCATTTCCAGAACAGGTCGCCGTTATAAATCAAGCTAGTTTTTGCGGTCTTTGTGAAAAACAAATTCTGACCTTACACGAAATAAGTTTGGCACTTTGGTATCCTGTTGTGCATAATATTACGAGCAGAGTTGAAAACTTGAACGAAAAACTTATTACTATGTACAGCGCATGGCTTTAGTTTATCAAATGCTGCAAGAAGTGGCAATGGGAAGGGCCTTCAAACCAAAAACGCCGTATCCCGCCTTTGTTTGCTTAAAAACCGCTAAAAATCATAACAAAGTCCGCTGGCGCGCTGTATTAGCGGAGTTGCAGCTACTAAAAAGCCACGAAATTGCTCACTAGCATTTCGCTGACATTTCCATGATAATTGAATTGCTCGAAAAACCGGCTGACATTTCCTTTTGCGTGAACAGGAAGGTGGAAAACGTCGTGCGAGACTGCGGGAGGAAGATATGAAACGACTCTTCGGCAGAACGGCTGCTGCGACAGGCCAGACCAAACCAGACCAGAACAGAGTCGAGAACTCCGCTCCGCCTCGAAATCTATTGAAATCTTGATGGGCTACGGCTCGCATTATAATAATAATAATATTCTCGTCATGACCCAACTATACGCGGGTTGGGCACAACATTTGCAAGTCTTATTTTATTCAAGTTATATACATCTGCAACACACAGATTACAGTTCCTCCGCGCCTCACCCCTCCGTATATATACACGCTCTGTTCTGCTAATGCTTTGAGCAGATTACGCAAGTGCAGGACTTTGCCAACTTGTATCTTGTACCTTGCTCTAGAAGTACCTACACACAGTCTGTACAATTGTCACCCTTGTTACAGTATGATGGGACACTAACGTTATTCAGACAAAAAGCACAGAAGGTTAAGACTAGCACGTGGATTGGTCCTCTATCGATCGGTATTACTTCAGCCTTGATCATTTTTTACGTAGAAAGCTTTTTTTGTATCTTCAAAGATATACAATTCGCGCTTGAATGAAAAAGGCAAAAAACGGAAACTTTTGAAATCAGGTCTCAGCTGTGTGGTTTTGTCATTCATTTCCAATGCGAGTAGAAAAATGAATAATTGTCGTGTACTATCTGGCATGAGAGAGAGATAATAAAGTGTGACAATGAAATCACAAAAGCTCGGTGCATTGATTAACGGAACAAGCCTGTGATTAGTGACCGCGCATTTAATTACAGCGCCGTTAAGGGGAGGGTGCAATTGCCACCACTAGGTTGGGGTGGAAGGCAATAAAACATGTGTTGGGGATTGGGTGTGAGTGAGTGTGAGCTTGTGTGTGTATATGTGTACGTGTGCACATGCATTATATGCACAAACTGACAAACAATGCAGCCAGCCAAGCTAACGTCAATGTGTAATGCAGCATGACTTAGTTGACACTTTTATCGAAGCGATTGGAAGCTGACTTCGAAATGTCATGCACAAGCCAGATTATGGAATGTGTTGGATTCGATCATCTCTAGTCATTGATCTAGAATCTTTTTCCACGTCATGAAATACACGTGTTGAGATTTTATCGCCATTGACAAACACAAGCGAAAGGTTTGCGGCCGAGGGTTGCGCGCCACTGATCTAATTGTGATATCGACACCTACCTCGCGCAGGCTAAAGAAGTTATAATTAGCTTACATTGCAAGCTGCAAATATAACCTAACTTCTTGCATATATTTCCCACTTCCTTGAATTAAAACGAGTGATCTGAACTTTCTCAAACTGCTGTATATTACCTACCACCATAAACAATATCCAGTTAGCATACCGCGCTATGTTGTTCAGCTTGGCATGTTTTAAGTGATCAGTATAATCGTACCTATACGAGAAATTATACAAACGATCTATTCAAACTGAGTTTTTAAGGTTTAATTTTCCAACGTAACCAATTGTTCTGTTGTGTTGTATTATTAGCTGCGAGCGACAATGCAACGTGGCCCTTGGCCTCCCATCCCCTTGGGGACAAGGCTATAAGGCTGCAGTGATTCTTATTAATGGGAAACCTGAGCATTGTTTAAAAAGAAACAATCACGGTCGTGGGGCCTTCCATGGTATCTTACGACGGTCTACTTCCAGACATGACAATGCCTCGATTTACTTTTCCATTATTCAATATTTTAATAAAGAACACCATTCATTCATTATGACGTGTCGCGCTGTTTGCCTTTCTTGGGTGCACCGCGTGCCACCATGGCTGAGCATATGTGCAGCTGACTTCGTTCGTGGCAAGGGTCGTTTCACTTCCAAGGCGATCGAATTGCAAATATGTATGAAACGTCGTCGCGATGTCAAAGTAGTGGCAAAAGTGTGCGCTGGTAATACGTCAGTAAAATGTGCATACCACAAAGTAACGCAAGTGGTCGCGAAAGTTTTACCATGGCAATTTGCAGTGGAAAATTCTTACTGCGAGAGCCGTGCATGGCTGCATCAACTTCGAACCAAAGATGGTACCGGATCAGTTCCATAAATTCATTGAGTATTGGTAGTTGGTATCGGTGTTTTGTGAAAAGGCCACGAGTAAAACTATGTAGAGCAGACATAACGTCTGGAGTTTGGTGGTTCTGTGCAATCCTAACGCTAACAATATTTGTACATGGAGGGAGTAGGAGTCTAAGCTCACGACATTACGGATGCAAATGGTAGCTGTGTGAGTATATGCAATATCAGCACATGCATGGGAAAAAGCTTAGGCCCGCGTTTCTCCAAGTGCAGGGGCTCTTCTTAATCCGAACTAATTCCACCCTACCTTACGAAGCCAAATAAAGATTAGCCTGTTAAAAAATACACAAGTTTCAAACTTTTGTGGTAGCGGAGGATACTGCGGCGCGAAAGCTCATAATATATGGGTAGGTACTACAAAAATTTCCAACATTTTATTTCAACTTGCAACTCATGGCTTTTAAAAAGTTTTTAAATTCGAAAATATTAACGTCAGCAGCAGAGCGTTCGTAAATCTTCCATTTAGACTTTAGTCCATACAGTTTATGATACACACGAATAAATTTAAAGTTATGACGACTTGCGCAGGAAAAATGCAGCCGCATGGGGTCGTAAATTGCGTTCAAACATATTCACTCGTGCGGGTCTTCCCATGAATCCATGTTGGTTCGAAAAACTCGAAAGCGATCGTCATTTATTTCCACGCTCTTTTGGTGAGATCTCGGCCATTCGCAATGAATTCACCAACAGAGATAATACTTTTCCCGTGTTCCGAGTCTATTATTCGTTTTCGATTTACTTCATTTCCGAAGATAACAATAGGAGCGTTACATAAGGAAAGTGATTCCACCAGACACGAACGAGATCTTCGGGCTAAGTAATGGCCCAGCTCGGAGCTATAGTAGATTCTAGAAACGATTGCGGCCATGGTAGCGCGAATGATAAGCCCCATGCACACATGGTTATCGGGGCGCAGGGCTCCGGGCGGCATCGAATAGATGCATCGCATTCGTTGCACAACGCAGGGCTGGGTTCAGTGCCAGGGACCGAGGGCCGGTAGGTCGGATGGTCGGTCGGTCGGTCGGTGATGAACGATACACTCACTTTTGGGGACGTGCGCGATAACTTCATTCCAGCTGCCATCCGAATAGGTAAATCAAGTTTATTTTCCCAACGCATTAATTGAAATCACGTGATACGTCTATGTCACAATATTTGACATTTAGATCGACAGCCCGTCATTCGTACCGTTTGGATATGAAATTAATCATCCTTATATAGTAACATATCTAATATCAATCAGTTGCACATACCAGATAGGTAGTAGAATAATAATAATAATACATTACCGATATCAAGGCAGCTGTAATGAGCAATGTAATTTATTGAGATCGTTATTATTGATTTCGATTTGTTTTAGGTTCCTACGCTCGCCGAATTGCTTGAGCAGATTGATGATGATGATGATGATGATGATGATGATGATGATGATGATGATGATGATGATGATGATGATGATGATGATGGAGACGAGATTGCTGGCCTTTGCCTGAAGAAGATCATGGATGGGACAGCGAGATGAGAATAAAACACAGCTCTGAAAGAGCTTTCCGTGGTCTTACGGGATCACAGCCAGGAATGGGAGGATTATGACAGTTCCCTTCCACACAATGAGTAAAATTTATTTAGGCTGTTTCGCGACGAAAATGATATTATACGATTCGCCGGGAATGGGATCGGGATGGGATGGGAATAGGTTCTAACTGTATTCACGCCAAACTGTTCCCATCATTTTATTAGGGACAAAGGAGTCGGCAGGGAGTGCGAGTGTGAAAGAGAGAAAGAGAGAGAGTGAGAGAGAGGGGAGACGTGCTCAAGTCGACTCGACAGCACCCAAACCGGAAGTAGGCTAGCGACGTGCAGGAAGCGAAAAGGAAATGAAACCCACAAGAGTTTGTTGGTTTACAATTATCGATCTTCATTAGAATACGAACGCAATCAAAAGCATGAACAGGCGCGGGTGCCTTTTGGTATAAACAAACTGTAAACCCATGTGCATACCGCAATAAATTATGCACAAGTTGGTGAAATCATTCCGTCGCCACTTACATTTATACTACGTCGAATCGTTTTCAACATTCACATTAACTAAACATGAATATAACTAATTATAAAGTTAATAGTAGCCCGTACGATGCACATTTTTGTAAGCGGATGAGTAGAAATTTACTGAAAGTTTGTAACTACTGCAGTTACCGTTGCTGGCATTTATGAAGGCTGCATATTTCTTGCATATTAGGTCAGCAGCTATCTATAACGGTGCCGTAAATCCCAAATGTCGTGAAATTATAGCCAGCGGAAACAGAAGAGGGCAAGCTATTTTGTGTGCTCGAATTGATTTAGAATATAATAAATTTGCGATATAATCAGCTTACACATGGGATCGGGGAGCGATATTTCTGTTGTCGGTTTTGAATCTCCCTTGATAATAGCAGCAATCAGGAGAGGCGATGCGATATATGATGTATATATCCGAGTATTCCAAAGTTGCAGGCAATGTTTAAAGCAGGCAGCATGTTCCATGCTGGGAGCTCGTCGCGCCGCGATGAATAATGAATGAATGAATAGCCCTGACGAGCTTTCAAAGCGCGTTTCAGATTATTATAGGCATTGAAAGAGTATGAATAGCCAGCAACTATAGAAAAGAACTGAAACCCGCACTAAATTGCATCCCGATGCTGGACTACTCGGAGAGAATTAATTTTAATAATAATATCATATCCTGCCGCATTATTGTCCACGCAATGACGAAGTGAAATGTAATTGGGATGGTTTCACAAGGAAAATCGTTAAGCCATTATATCGAAAATGGCGGCGCTCGGAGAAATGGAATGGAATGCTCGAGCAAGGATTTCTTCATAACTCGAGCTATTGTAGTTTAATTAATGGTGACCACCGTGAACGTGAATTAGAAAATTTAATCAATTAACGGCTTGCCATTCATGCGAACCGTAAAAATAGGCCCTGCGTGAAACGCAATCTTTGGATGAAATCACGGCGCCCGCCTTTGGTTGTGTGAGCACACAATGAATCGTTCGGCCAGCTCGCAGAGACAAGCCGCGCTAATCAAATTAACTTGGGCACCGCACCGCGTTTCATTAAACGTGAATCCAACGCAGCGACTACATTATTGGTTGGTACGCCGTCTTACCCTATAAAACTGACATGTTTGTTTGTTCTTGCTGTCTGTTTCTGGCAATTTCGTCTCTTGGCAAGCAAACCGAAAACCCAAGAAGTTTGTGCAGTCGATGAAAAAAAACACGTCCGAGGCATGTTTGCAGCGGTGCCTGAAATTTATAAGGAACGTAAAAGAAACGCCATGGAAATGTCTAAACTGATGCGTTTGCTTATAAAGGATTTCCTTGCTTCATGCTTGGTTCATCGCTCGGTGGCATATATTGAAAAAAATTCTGAATGCCAGCAATTTATGAGTAGGAAACCGACGACTATAGGAATTCGGCCATTGCTTTCTTTCGTATATAATATGTATCGTCGTGGCCATGATAATGAAAAAAATCAGCGAAATGCTTGCAGAGCTACCAAGCAAGTGTGCAATGAGTTGAACTGTGAGCTCTGATGCGAAATGAGCCCCGACTATTCGAAAACTTACAGAGACACGCGATTGCGGCCTGCCTGGCTGTCGCGAAAGGAACCAAGAACGAAGGTAAGGTATATTGGCATTGTATGTGTTATACTTTTCTTGTCACGACAACATGTGGCTTCCCTCCCACAGAGTCGTGGCCTGTCAGCCCGCATCTCCTGCCAGCCAGCCTGCCAAGGATATGAACTAAGCTGAGCGTGGAGAGATCGATGGACGAAATTTGACTAACGCTCAAAGAGATGAAGGAAAGCCCACAAGAGAGTCGTCCCATGCTTTGGGATGGAAATATCTTGTTTCTTTCAAAAGCGAACTCAGTCTGGCCTATGGTTAATTTGTCCTTCCCTACACCCCCGGCCTCCGTGCATCGCTTCAACACTGGCTGCGATGTTTGAATGCGGGATTGGTCTATAAAAATAGTAGACCCTAATAAACGAAAGATAAGATCGTAAAACGTTAGAATAAATATCAGAGTGACACAAGATAGCACAGCCCCTAATCCGGAGACTCGCTTGCGCGCTCGCAGACATTTATATAAAATGAAATCATGCCGCACAACTCACAAGACAAGTTGACGCTGTTAGTTGCCATTTGCCAGAATTGCAAGCTGCAGCGTTATTATTATGCAGGGGAAACGTAATTCAATTAACGAACTAATATAAACGCGAAGAGAAACCGCAGACTAAAATAATCGTGCACCTTAATAGCACATAGGTTATTTAGAAGCATTAAAAGCACTCGCAAATGGGATTCCTAAGCTTGTGTTAATCTTCCGCCTCGGACATGTTGAAACGGAACGTACCTTATACCTATCGAACGTTGAAAGCAGAGAAGCTCCAAAAGTCAGACTGACTGCTACCTACATACATACGCTGGCCGCATTAGTCACGCATCCACATTGTAACTAAGTTGACAAAATGATGACACTCAACCCACCACGTTCGCGTATATGTGTGCGAGCTGTGAGCATGTGTGTGCGTGTGTGGGTGTGTAAATGGCTCTCATTTCGCAAGGGCGCCTTCTACCTAATTGTCACGAGTCGCCAATAACAATAACTGCACTGTTTGACAAATTGATTATCTACATTACTCACGAATATACTTACACGTCATGCGGATGGCAATGCTAGCTATTTATTTTTGTTAATGAAAAGAGCCAAACTTTAGAGGTATAAAGTAATGTGCAATAAGAAGTGAAAAAGTATTTGTTGGAAGGCTCCGTATTGATTGTCCGAAGGAGTAATTGTCCGCGAAACGATTGCAAGTTGTACTTTATAATATGTGAGTGCACGTGACTCGAAATGCCGTGTTGTAGGCAGGTAGGTACACGTCGGCATGAGAACCACCGAGCGAGGTAATTTTACGCAACTCGTGAACAAGCGAGCCGACGTGACGAGACGAAGCACCGAGAAATGCGAATGGAAATTGACTCGTGATTTATTTTTATCGCTCGCGTGTGGTTTATTAACAAAAAGTTCCGTTCAATTTGCGTTAAATTTGCTGAGGAAATTCCGATCAACGCGTTTCAAAACAACAAGAACTTTGATTAAATTACTGAAAAAATAATGTTTGTAATTGTAAATGAAGTTAGTTGTGAATGTAAATTTAGTACCTATTGTGTGTACAGTGTGCGAGGAATGGCGCTTGACAGGTCAGACTCTAACAATGCGTATTTAAAACCGTGTGTTTGTAGTCCCACCAATGTGAAACTAAAAATACTTTCAATTCAGCCGTCGGCCGCCCATTCATTGGTAATTATTAGTCATTGTGATTTGATTTTTTTTATTTGGCAGTCAACTTATGATTGCCCCAAACTTACGCTATTTTTCAGACAACTCGTAATCGTCGCTGGGTCGGTTTGGTATGCAAGGTAGAGCCTACTCAGTTTAAGGTGTATACTACCTTCCTAGGCAATTTACCGTCGATAATCAGATAGTTTAGATTGAGAACAGCATGCACTTGTATCAAATTTGGTCATTAAGACAGGTAATAAATATTATACATTGAGGTCAGCGATACCGGTAACACGAGATATCGATTCCGAACCGATTGACAACCGCCGATATTAGCATCAGAATGATGGCCATCGACATTGTAACGTGTATCGATCTCAAGTCTCGACGTTTCCAACACAGATCGATGGGCAAAGCAGTTATCAGCCCATCATTATTCAACCACAATTTGAAATCCGTTCGAAGTTTTTGAAAGCACGCCGAGTGGCAATGCAATGCACCACGCCCCGGCTAGTGCGCACGCGCCAAGCGACCAGGGCGTCGTCTCGCCGTGGACGCCCGACGTCGCCGTCGACTTGAACGCCGACGACGACGACGTCTGTTGACCTCGACGCTTTCACGGGCAGTTCGCCGACGGTCGGGTTGTGTACGGCATGCATTAGCGATGCACTGCCGAACAGAAATGCCGCTTAACGCATTCGCATCCATCTACTTGTCAAAACGCAATCGGATTACAGTCCCAACAAACGGACGCTCAGTTTTCGAACACGAATCGAACTGGTCCACTCATCTATTAATATGCGTGTCGAAACTGAAGTTGTAATCAGTATTTGGTACCTAGGCAATATTTGAGTCACGTCAGCGTATAATAATATTTAATAATCTCTTAAATCTGAAATCACGATAGGTACATTATAGTTCTAATCTCAACTTCAATTAACTGCTTTTTCAAATTTAATTACATATCCACGATGCCTTGAGACATTGGTTCAACTATCTATTCTATTGCATATATCGAGTAGTTGGTCTAATTGCTTGCTGAAACTTTCACAAACGGCAACTGCTATCTATGTGAATATTTAATACTTATAGTTATGTTTTTGCAACTATACGTGAAAGAAACTCGAAACTGTAGATAGTATTTAAAACTATGTTTCCCGCCTGGCCTTAATGATGATTACAGGTCTAATTGACAACGACACCTGCATGCTTTTGGACAGGGTACCTACCTACATATTCTTGTATAACTCGGTAACAAGAACTAATTAGCATAGCGAACACGATAGCGAATTTCAGCAGTATAACTTTTTAGACTTAGGTATGTTTCCTAGAATTGGCACTAGTTTAAAAAAAAAAAAAAATTTACCCACGAAGAAGTAGGCAACATAGTGTACGAAACGTCGGGAAAGTTTTAACGATTTTTTTCAGCATTCATTCCCCAGTTTGAGTCGTTTTTTTAACATAAGTAGGATTCGTTTCCAAAATGTAGTTCACGTACTTCTTGGATTCACAGACTCTCGAAAAGTGGAAATCAAATTGCAATTCTCGCAAGAGAACTTATTCCGCCGATAGCTTGTTGTCATACATAGACATGTTAGAGTACACATTCGGGGATGATAGTTCCACGTGCATTATTACCCTTTCAAACAAAAACCTGAGAAAGCGGCTACATATCCAATAAACTATAAAGGATGAGCAAGAGTGCTGCAGGCAGGCTTGTGTTATTTTACTGAGGTAATATGAAATAGCACATCTCGTAAAGCCCGCGAACAAACTCCGATATTGGCAAATATTTTCATTCGACTCCCGATGCGACCCATAAAACAAACTCTGCAGGCAAAAGGTAGGATATTATTCTCTTTTTCCCATCTTTACCTAAACTTAAATACCTTCTACCATATAATAACTTTACGTTCAGTTATTTTTTATGTGTAATCTAGGAAGGCCTAATGGTTATGATGGTGCGGGTAGGTCGAGATTTTAACCCATTGCACAAGGAATTTGTGAAAACGACGATAACTATCATTAGACTGTCGCAATGGTCGTCCCTATCATTACGTTCTGTAATTAGTGCCCTACCGAAGGAACGGAAAGCCAAAATCCCCCTGCATGCTCCATAATGGGCGGAGCTCCTTCCATTTACATCTGACAAGACATAATAGCTTCAATGGAGCGATGGACTTTTTTAAAAACCATTATTTTCTTTTAAAACATTAAATAGACAATGCCATTTGATTGAACAAAAAAGAAACCGGCGATGTAAAGGAACCATTAAAGAAACTTTTTTCAACATCCAGCGGCTGTAATGCCAGCAGCAACATTTGTTTTAAGCTCAATTGAATGCAAATTGTTCCCAAGGTGATTTTAATTAATGATTCGTTAATGAAGCGCAATGCTGGGTTTCAGATTATCAGGAAGAAATGTCTAATTAGGAAATGTTCGCCACGGAGCAACTGATGGTATCACGAGTAATATTGAAAACGGCCTAACAAATGGGCTTTATCGGTAGAACAATCAAAAAGAAACGAACAAGACGCTGAGACTGGAAGCTGAGCGTGACGATACACAGTAATGTCAAGTAGGTATATTATTTCCGCAAAGCGTCACGAAAAACAAAAAGCAGCCCACAGTTACACATTTTATATAAAGCTCTACTGCACGTAAAAAGCCATGTATATACTATATGACACGTTGGTAGATAAAAGTTGCAAATCCAATCGAATAAAATCCATCAACATCTTAGTGTTTGCAGATTACTTCATAGCAACTAAAACGGTTCTGTCACATTCGACAAAGCCTGCCCCGACGAAGCGCTTTTCTACATTTATCTCATTTGCATATCTCAAGTTGAGTTCATGTGAGCAGCGCTCGCCCAACAATCCAATCTTGTATCTGAGTAATCAATCAGACACCTTCTCAACGAAACAATGAATCACCTGGTCGCTCAGAGATCCGAGAAGTAATGCGAGAGGGTTGGTGAAAAGTTATCTGAACACTTTGCAAGAGCAATAATAATCCGAGAACGGCACGAGCTCTTTGTGTTTGGCCAGTACCCGAACTATAACGAAAACAAAGGAGGAAGCGAAGTTATGAAGATAGATTTCCCATCAAAAGCGGCGTCTCACAAGCGTTGGGTTGAGGGGACGGGGGCTTACCTGATAAAATGTTCTTGTCGTCTAGCGAGACGGGCGTCGTTATGCCGCTGTCCGTCGCTTGGTAATCCCTGAGACGTACGTCGGGACTCCTGTCAGAGTCCGTCCAGTGACCGGCGCTCACGCCGCTATCCGAGCCAGAGCTGAAATCGTCGCCTCCGCATAGCAACGGATCCCGCTTGCCGGTGGGCTTCGCACATGTCGCTTTCGAGTACATCGACGGCGGCATCGGCTCGATTATTGTATTATTATGTTGGTTCCAAACGGTTTGCTGCATGGCATTGTCAATGTATCGCACATTTGCAGGGTACTGTTGTTGGGTTGGTTGCTGCTGTTGTTGTTGCTGCTGCTGCTGTTGTTGTTGCTGTTGCTGCTGCTGTTGTTGTTGTTGCTGCTGATGTTGCTGCTGCTGTTGCTGTTGCTGGACCATTCGAGGAGCAACGACAGCCCTTCGGTTGCTGACCGGGGGGACTAGGCCTCGCGTAGGCAGGTTGTTGATAAAGGGACTACGGCGTTGGCTTTCCGCTCGCCGGTAATAGCAAGGATGGATCATTAATAATGGCTCGCTATGAGATCCTTCAGGAGGTTTAGCCTGATTAGGAAGCTCATATTCGACGCTACAATCCACATGCAAGGGTCGACTATAATCCTTATGCGGGGCGGGGGGATGACGAGTTGGAGGCGGCGGCGAAGCCAATTCAAAACTTTGATAACAGGCAGCTAATGCCATTGCAAAAAATGTATACGAAAAAACAATTCACCACAAAACACAGAAATCCAAATATGTGTAGGGATCACAGATGAGAAATCGAAACAATCGCACACTTCACAGAATTATTGAAAAAAGCACTCTTGTTCACAGGCGGCTGGTAAACCCACGTTTCGCCGGCTCTTTGACAGCTGAGGTTACGTGAACCTCTCAGCTTGGCCGACTCGCCTCGACTGACAGCTGAGAAGGGGGACCCAGCTGAAGCGAACAGCTGACTGGGGACGACGACCGACCGCCGCTCGGCAGAGCCATCTGCAGCTGGTATCTGCAACTCGCGCGGATGCTTCAAGTGCATCGCAGCCACGCCAGATAGTTTCCTTCTTTCCGTGCACCGAAGGCGCGTGATGTCACACGCTCTCGCGCACCTAAGTCAATTGTTTCCAATTTTATTACAGACTATTGTCTGATGATTTATTTTTCTCTCTTTTTAGTGTTATCCATTTCAAGATGGTTAAATTGATCTTCATTTTCTTGTGGGAGAACAATGATTTCGCGTCAAATTAGTAAGAACACACACACGGTCTTCAATTTCCTCCCCAGCCAGCCTGTGGCTCATCGGGAAGCGTTAGGAATAAGAAAGGAAGCTGGTAAAGAGACAGTCGTGCCCTCTTGGTGAAAGGACAATCCCAGAAATGCCTGGAGCATTAGTCGTAACTCCAGGCCCCCAGAATCGAACTTACCAATTACCAGGGCAGACAAGACGCGTTCTTATAATATTTTAGAGATTAGATATGTTTTAGATATTTTTTTAGATATTTTTAGCCATTCTAGAAGGACGTTAATCCAATGCTGCAGGAAAACCAGCCAGTAACGCTCTAAATGCCACCCTGTGCCTTGCGGCTCGTGAGAGTACGAGAGATAATTGAGCGGAGAAGCGTGTATTGTATTGTAATACTTACAAGTAAAGTCATCTCATAAAAAAAGGTTTATTCTATGGTCATATTCAATCCCCTTGACCATACATGGCTGAATACATCAGTAATTGGCAGATCACTATCCATATAAGAGATTGCACAAAATGTTTGGCTAATTACATTAAAAACATGGAAATTTAAACGAGAGATTCACTCTCTTGCCACAGACCCTTTGCAATACTCAGTGGCGAGAAGAACAATTTGTCAGTGACACCATTTTCACTGGGACGCTGGGGGTGATCTAGGATCCTCAGGGTGGCTTTCCGGCTTTGTTTTTTTTTTCTGCAGTGGGATGGGAGTCCTGTATCACAGCGCACCTTACGACGCTCGCTTCGTTGGCTTACGTGACAGGCCGATTTCCGAGATTGGCACAAATTTGTGTGCAACAGCGCCACGGTCGTTACTTGGTGTGGATTTCTCGGTGTCACCATTTTTGCAACTCTACGAAACAAATGACTTCCTCATGTTTTTGATTGGTTGTTGTTGTTGTTGTTGTTGTTGCTATGCCATTTAACTCAACTAACAAAGTGGGAACAAAATAACAAGTAACAAAGTAACTACGTGGTAACAACGTGGTAGAACAAAGTGGTACATGCAACAAAAATTGCTGCATCCTTCAATAACAAAGAACAAACACTTTCTCCGATTTCTAATACGATATCGAAGATGTTTTTCGCAAGTACGCGTCATTACCATGATACTTGACTACTCTCTTGCGCGAGATTTGTGTTGCATACGTAACAGGAGCTAGCTAGCGCTCCCAACAATGTTTGCATCTAGTGGCTAAAATGGACCCATGTGAATGTCTCATTCAATACGAAGTTGGAGTGTTTTGAAAGATCGGTGAGTGGAGGAAATGTCACCTCCAGCTCTTCCTTATCAAAAGTAAAATCAGCTCTTCAAAAATGCGTTTAAAGGCCGACAGCTACGAACTGTTACTAAACTAGTGTCCGTTATGACTAGAAGCTCAAGCTAGCCCCTTCCATTCGGGACGTCCCAGGTTCGATTCTAGTGACCCGCTATCCTGGTAGTCGTTTTCCGTGATCATCTTCACTTATATTTGAACAAGCTTACCACACTAGGAGTAGCCAACAGTTCTCAAAAAGCGGAATTGTTCCAGTAGTTAAGTATAACATAGATGGTGAAACAAATTGTGTTTTCAACGATATTTCTCGTATTTTTTGTGATCGATTATTCCAACACTTGTATTACCCCCCGCATTCATGAGCGTGTAAATGAAAGAACCAGCACAGATTTGGAACCAAATATGTTGAGCATGTTTCCAGATGTGCACTCTTCCTGCAAGCTTCAAATATGCCCGGTTAAGCCTTGGAAACCTGAAATAGTTGCACGGCCACCCCCTTACCAGCTCCCTTACCGGCCCTTCTGGTCAAGCTGCACGCAGATTTTGAGCTTCGATGGTCGTCCAAAAAACAGCACGTACCATTATCAATTTCTTTCGACTCAAGTCGTCTTCTTAAGCTTAGCACTAGTTTTCAAAAAAGCTGGTATTTAACTGGTCCAGGGACCCTGGATGCCCTGGGCTGGGTGAAGCCTACATTACAGTTCGTGAAACGTTGGGAAATTGTTTGCTAGATGTTCTTAGCAGTGTTACTATTGATACCTTCCATTATATAGCAAAGGTATTACCCAGTTCAATAGCAGTTTTTTTGAAAACACGTCCCAACTTGCTAGTCGTTAGCGATCAGTCCTGAAGATATTTGGATTTTGGAAGGATTTCACACATTGTCCGCATGAACACTTTAACACGCTGGGTTCATCGACTTTGGCTTTTCCAAGGAATCAGGTGGACTGGGTGTTTTTTTGGCATTGTTGAGATGAAGTTTTTTTTAGGCAGTAGACATTGTTTTTTCGGAGAGACCAGTGGTTTTTTTCTCAAGAAGTTTCATTACTATGTTGACGTTTTTGGAGTCCCAAATGGCGAGGTATACCTTTACCTATGTGACAAATTGATGATTCAAGAAGGATTCAAGAAGTAGTGTAAAGTGTATTTATGATGGTAGTGAAATTGAAACACATATTATTTATTGATTGTATGATGTCAGTGTCAGATTACTTCACTGCATCGATGTGGATTTGACCATTTATAACGAAATAAAAAACAAACGTAGTTACCTTATTGTTACAGGTAACGTTAAAAGAAGCATTCATGGGCATCATGTTCAGTGCGATAGTTTTCAAAGTGTGAGTCTAGAATTCCTAGGAACCCTAGGCTAGAGTGGCAGAGTAATAAAAAATGCATGTATTAGGCACTTATCAAGAGTTGTGCATAATCAAATCCTTTAAAAGATACACATCTTTTTTTATATCTATGCGTAGCGTAGGATCATACGATCATAAAATGGGTAAAACAACCTATGAACAAACGATGTATTGGAAAGAGCTAAAAACATAATAAATACGCTCTCATTGGAATAAAAAAACATTGATACGTTTTACTCTAACAATGAAAATAAATGCATTCCGACGAGCGTATATACCAATGAGAGCTATATCGATACAAAGAATGTTCAATTTACGAATTTTTCATAACAGACAAAAAGTCACAGAAATTTTACCGAAGGTAGCAATGTCAGTGACTTGAGTGCAAGTATTTTGATGAGCAAGTTCTTAGCTATACTCAGCTTGAGATTTTTACTTCAAACACGTAGATTCACTCCGAATCTGTCATTGACACCCCCTCCCCCCCACCGCCTAAAAGTTATAACCTCTATGGTCGTGCTTAGACTACCCCCACCCCCCATTTGATTTGTTGAATTTTGATTTGAAGTTGAGGGTTTACTCAGCATTTTGTGTGACAAATCAACCACTTGTGACAGTTACAGTGATCGTCGTCGTCGTGAGGACGGGCACTGTAGTGGTCGCCGTGAGTGTCGTCGTGACCACCGGGGCAATCGACGTCGACACGCTTGTGGTGGTCGACGTAAACGTCGTCGTCGAAATCGTCGCGGTCACCGTGGACGCTGCGGTAACCGTCGACGTCGTGGGTGTTGTCAGCGTCGTAAACGACGTCACGGTAGACGTCACCGTAGCCGTCACCGTCGAGGTCGCGGGCACCGTCGTAGTTATCGTCGTCGTCGAAGACGTTGGCACCACTGTCGTCGTCGATGTCGTTACAAAACCGGTTACCAGCGGACTATAACTTGTTATTGACGAAGTAACAGTCGTCGGTACGTTGACGGTCGCCGTCGAAGTAACCGTCGTCGTCGTGGTGGGAGTAACTGTGCTCGTAACAGGTGACGCGATCGGAGTGGTTGACGTTACTGTAGTAACTACGGCAACTGTGGTCGTCGTGGTTACTGTGGGGGTTACTGTGACGGTGGTTGTCGTCACTGGGGCGACGGTTATGATGCTCGTGGAGGTATAGGTTTGAGTGGCTGTGGCTGTCACGGTAGCCGTTAGGTGATATACGTTTGTCACGGTTTTGATGATCGGAAGGGTGGTCGTGAGGCATCTGGTGCTTGTAGCGCCGACGGTGGCTAAGAGGGTGATGGTCGTTGGTAAGGTCGTGGTCAGTGTGTATTGGAACGGCCGCGCAGGCGGTGGCGAAGGCGCAGGCGTGAAGTGCTCGTGATGTTCGTGGCCATACAGGTCGTCATCGCTGGATGGGAAACACAAAATTTATTCGTTAGTGGGCTTTCCGGCTGGATTTTAACAAAGCATTTCTTCGAATCAAATATTTAAGCTCTCTAATGTGCTGATAATCAATTTTTATCCCGTTGCCAGCTGGACGATGCTCGCTGGAATAATTGTTGGGAAGTCAAAGGTCTGATTTTCAAACAGGGTAAAAATGCTAAGAAGTGATTTAAGAGATTCGCAACGTTTTGTCAACTGTTCTGTCCACTTCATCAGGGGCATCTAGTTTGGAAAAAACAGTTTGCTTGAAAACAAGTGCTAAGATTAGGAACTAGTTATGTGTTTCAAGAATTTTATAGCTGGGAACTATTTGCGGCCTATTCATCGGGATTCATTTAAAAAATCTAACATTACAAACATTATATTTTACGGGGTGTACAATCAATTGATGACACCTAAATGTTAGATAGTCACTCCTGACCTACACTTGACCCTTGAACTATACTAAATGCTTACACTAAAAACAATTGGGTTTGCATGCGCTACCGAGAAATTAAAAAAGCCACGTTGCCGGTTCTCGTGAGATCACCGAAGTTAAGCAACATTGCGGTGGACCAAAGGTTGGATGGGTGACCATTCACACCAAG